>CAUYLG010048677.1:0-57065 GCA_963573385.1 Cacajao melanocephalus
CTCTCAAATACATATTAGTTCTTTGATCCATCCCTCAGAGAATCTATTCTCCCATCTTGGTGTCCTAATTTTCTCTTCTTTCTTCCTTCCTTCCTTCCCTCCTTCCTTCTTTTCTTCCTTCCTTCCTTCCTTCCTTCCTTCCTTCCTTCCTTCCTTCTTTCTTTCTTTCTTTCTTTCTTTCTTTCTTTCTTTCTGTCACCTAGGCTGGAGTACAGTGGAGCAATCTGAGCTCATTGCAACCTCTGCTTACCAGGTTCAAGTGATTCTCCAGCTTCAGCCTCCCGAGTAGCTGGGACTACAGGGATCTGTCACCTTGTCCTGCTAACTTTTGTATTTTTAGTACAGATGAGGTTTCACTATGTTGGCCAGGCTGGTCTTGAACTCCTGGTCTCAGGTGATCTGCCTGTTTTGGCCTCCCAAAGTGCTGGGATTACAGGCATGAGCCACTGTGTCTGGCCTCTTCTTCATTTAATTCATTGTTATGCATCTTTCTCATATCCTTCATTTGCTTTACATCTCTTGTTTATCTCTTTGGCTTGTCATTCACCTCTGCTCATTTGCTGGGACAGGGCTGGCCAATGGGAATAGAAAAAGCTTCAGAACAGGAGGAATGACAGGAACCTTGTCTCCTTACAAGAAAGACTGAATGAATGTGGGAAAACTTCAGTCAAATATAGGGTGGTGTCACTATCCAAGGAACCAGCTTGAACTTTAAAAGGTCCAAGGCACCCCAATCCTGTCTAAAATATGGGTTTGGTTTCTGAATAAGAAGAACCAGTAGCTTGTTACAACTGCCAAGGGGATTGACAACTACTAGCAAAGTATGTGAGGTTGCTTGGCTCACTAGTTGGAATTGAGGACCACTGCTTGAGTGCCCTCTCTCTGGAGTGGCTGTAGGTGGTTGGGAAAAAGGGGGATATTAGTAGAAAGATGGTAGCAGGTTCTCGTCAGGAAGAATGACTATGTTGAATGGGAACAATGCAGAAAAGCCATAACCTTATGCTTGTATTGCACTTAGGACCCTCTGCTTCTAGATATTCAGATTTGAGGTAAGAGATAACTAAAAGTTTTTAATTTGATGCTGGACTGGACTTTATTGCTCCATGGCTAAGCCTTCAGATGACTAATCTTAGTGTTAGAGTTGGGTGATGCTTCTTGAGGACAGGCTCTGTACCTTATTCACCCTCCTACATGTTTCAGCACCTCTCACTAGGCATTGGGCATAGTCAGCATGGTAAGGCAACGTATGAATAAATATTTGAATGTTTTGATGTTGAGCTTCACTCTATCAACCTTATCTGTTATTTTTTCTCATTTCAATAGACTTTGTGGTTAGAAAGACCTGGGTTTGGATTCAAGTTGTGTTAGTTAATAGCTGCAAGACTTTGGGCAAGTTATCTTCTCTGAGCTTCCTTACTCACCTCTGAATTGTGGATAACACAGCTATATCTTAGCATTATTGTGAAGATGCAGTAAAGTAGAAAGTATAACCTACCTAAGAGTGCTAACAAAGAGGTGCTGAATCTTTTGCTGAATCTCCTTAGTGTCCTGGACCATGTGAGACCCTCACTCAGTGGTTAGTGTGCCTCTTTATGTGTCACTCTAAACTAGTGTTTTTTATCATCAGATGTATTATTTTTATTTCCTAGTAAAAAAAAAAAACCAAGTTAATTTATTTGTGGATATAGGGCTGGAGTTCAGCATAGCCAGGATTCCAGTACCATTCTTTCTGACTCATATGCCCACAGATTCTTTTTGCTCTTACTTTTCTCTCTGTTTCAATTAGCAAGATTCTAGCATTAACTGTGTTTTATTTTACTCTGGCACTTTGAAAATTGGATCAAGTTTTTGCAGTTTTGTATTCTCACAGAATCACATATGATAAACACAAAGCAGACAAAACAAAATGCTAAATTGCTGTGGTTGTGTTTTGCTGACTCAGTATCCCATTCTTCAACTCGCAGAAATTGGTTTCCCTTGTGCATATGTCTGCACTTTCACATATACCCATGTGTGGTCAGCTGAAAAATACGTCCTCAAAAGATATTTATATCAAGTTCCTGGCAGCTGTGTACGTGGCTTTATTTGGAAAAAGGGTCTTTGCAGGTGTAATTATATGAAGGATGTTGAGATAGGGTGATCATTTGGGATTGCTCGGGTGGGCCCTAAGTCTAATGACAAATATCTTTATGAGAGAAAGGCAGAGGGAGATTTGAGACAGATAGGAGTGAAAACACGGAGAGGATGAGGAGGCAATGTGACCACAGAATAAGATATTGGAGTGAAGTAGCCACAAACCAAGGAATGCCTAGAGCCACCAAAAGCTGGAAGATGCAGGAAAGGAGCCTCCTGGAGAGCCTTCCAAGGGAGCACAGCCCCACCGACACCATGATTTCGGACTTCCGGTTCCCAGAACTGTGAAAGGGTAAATTTCTGTGTTTCAAGTGGCCAAGTTGGTGGTAATTTGCTACTGAAAACCCAAGAAAGCAATATACCATGTATTTGTCTGTATATGATAAATATAATAAGAAATTATGTTTCTTAAGCACCTACACTCTCCTGTGATTTCTATCTCAGACATCACTCCAAGCTTTGAAGCAATGCTATCATCTTTGTTTCTTATGTTAACTAAGATATGAATCTTAATGCAGCAGCTGCCTCAGCTGGTGGCGTAGCTGCAGGGTCTCCACTAAGCCATCTTGAATAGAGCAAGGTCGGATGACTTCGAGTGAAGTTTGGAGGGTTTGGAAAACTGGGCCTTGAAACCCCGAGGTCTTTTTTTTTTTTTTTTTTGTCTTTAATCATTTGCTTAGGGGAAGGCAGAAAGGTGAGGTCAGAATTTCCATTAAATATGGAAAATATTAATTAGGGAAATGGGCAAAGAAGATTGTCTCATTATCTGGCAAATTAATTTCAGCTCACTAGCCATATGGTGCCACTAGATCTGAAAATCCTGCCAATGGGTAGTTTAATACATTCTTTTCGAGGAGGTGACAAATGCCACAGTGAAGAATGTGCATCATTTTAAAATGAAAGTAAATTCTTGTATAATGCTATTGAGGTAAAAATTGGAGTGATCTCTTGGTGTCTACAAATGAATAAAATGACCAAGGGTTGTGTGCAAGTGATTTGTGGTGAATAATTGCAGAATTAAGGTAGAAAATGAAATGGATTAAATCTTAAAGACTTGAGATAAGGATTCTGTTTCTGAAGCTAATGCAGTGTAATATCTGTATCTTACCAGTGAGGAGAGAAAGGAGAATGGCATTTTGATAAAAGAAACCTGCCTACAGCGATGATTTCTCTAAGGGCCTATTTTCCTTGTTAGAAAATCCAAGAGAAAAATTATGTTGCAAGGGCACAGAATTAATCTTTCTCTGAACAACAGCCATAATAAAAATGCAATTAAAAATATATAGATTTACACCTGGAAGTCAATCTGTTCAAAAGGATGCGGTTCCTCTTTGACTCACACATGAATTAAAAAATCTTCCTGGTTACAAGAGCTGTGGAAGTTGGTTGTTATTTCAGGTCAGAGTTGTTGGTCACTCAGAGGTGGCCTAGCTCTGCACTGCAGAAAGGGCAAATCAATCCTGGTGAGCAAAAAATAGAAGTGGAGATGTTTGTGTTCTTTCCCATTTTGTCATAATTTTATAAATTCTCTATTTTAACTGTAATGTCCATCATAAATTCTACTTTTTCATGGCTGATACTGGCTCAGAGATATCATACAACTGTCCCTATGGCTCAGGTCCCTTCCTCTTCCTTTCTTTCTTTTTTTTAAATATGTCCCTATTATTTTCACAGTGCTTGAATGAAAGGTTAAAAAACAGAATATAGAGGGGAACAGTCCTTTTCCCCCAATTGTTAATGTCTACATGTAATTTTCTGGGGAAATAGATAAAAAAGAATGTGTAATTTTTGGAAATCAGCTATTCAGTGGTAAATATAAGGCATGATTCTACTTGCCACATAAATATAAGAGTTTTAAAAATGTACCAAGAGAGAAAACAAAAATAAAGACAGCAGTGAGTGGCCTCTCTTGGAGATTGCTGTCACTGTCACATCTGGGTTACCTGGGACTTCTGGACAGGGTTTTATTCATGCTAGATATATATTATCATTGTTGTGTGACAAACTAGCTTAAGACTATCATCTTCAAATAGCAAACATTTATTATATCCAAGATTTTGTGGGTCAGAAACCAAGAAGTGGCTTAGCTGGTGGTTCTATCTCAGGATCTGTCCTAGGGTTGTCATGAAGCTATTGGCTAGGGCTGTAGTCACGTCAAGGCTCAACTGTGGGAGGATCTATTTTCAAACTCATCCATGCTGGCTCTTGGCAGAGTGGGCAGTTAGCAGTGGCTGTAGCCAGGTTGGCCTTGGTGAGTGGAAGTCCATGTTGCTGAGCCCATGCATAACTTCCATCCTTGCCTCCGTGGCCTCTTTGTAAACCAACTGGGCAATGACAGGAGTGTCCGGGAAGGAGGACAACTAGCCTCCACTGGCTGGCCATCCAACGCACCTGATTAGTATAATCCTCCCCTGAGGTCACTTTTTCATGAGCATTCATGAGGGACACAAATATCTTTACACTCTACCCATTTGAACACATCTGTCTACATACTTCTTTCCTCGGCTTCCTAGTCACCAATTTTCTAGGTGCTTTCTCTGATCATCCTGCCAAACACTTTATTAGCCACAGCTCATAAATTGGTATAGATATGTATCTTTGGACATCTCTCTTTCCTGAAAAATAAATAAGCTGGTGCATTGCTTGAAGTTCAGCTCATTGGAAGAATCTCCCTTCACTTTCTGGGTTCTTCTGGATCGGCACTGTAATATTGCAACTCTCCACTTTGGTTGGTAACTGCATATTGTGCAGAACTATGTGTAATCTAAGCCTGAGATTTTTTTCTTCAATCAAATGATCATGATGGGCAGTTCAGGTTTAATGTTAACTTGATGTCCTATGGACAAGCATTCAGTCTCTACCAATGCCCAGCAGCAAACCAAATGCTGTTTCTCAAGATGAGTGCAATTATCTTCAGAGGTTGGAATACCTTTGCTCCAAAATCCTAAGCGTCTTCACCGTAATTCATGTATAGAGGCCTGACAGAGACACTTCAAACAGCATCTTTATGAGCCACTGCCACTTCAAGCAAAACCAGATCTGCTGAGTTATACAGGCCATGTAGCAGAGCACCTTGCATGGCAACCTGGGCCGGTTGCAGAGCCCTCTCTTATTCTGAGCACCACTCAAAACTGGCAGCTCCTGTGGATCGCTTGGTAAGTGGGTTGAAATATACATTGCCCCTCAACTCAAAAGAAGGCTACTAGGTGTTGTACCTCTTTCTTATCATCAGGGAGGACCAGGTGCAGCAATTTTCTTTCTTTTGGAAAGGCTGTCTCAACATTCCCCAGACAAGTGGGCCTCTAGAAATTTCACTGAGGTGGCAGGCACTGGAATTGATGTGAAATTTATTTTCTATTTTTTGGTATATTAGCACCTTACCAATATATAGAGTAGTTGCTATTCCCTGCTCACCAAGACCAATGAACATCCTATCATGAATTTAACGGACATCCTGTGGAGGTGAACGGCTGTCAAGGTCCCTGCAAACTTGATCATGACGTAGAGCTGGGGAGCAGATATACCACTGAAGTAGGTCAGTAAAGGCATTTTGCCAGCATTCCTAGCTGGAAGCAAACTGGTTCTGATGGTCTTTACTAATAGATCTAGAGAAAAAATAATTTCCCAAAGAAATTCCTGCATAACAAATACCAATGGATGTGTTTCCAAATGAAACCACAGTTGGAAGAACAGCTGCAATTGGAGTCCCCACCTGATTATACTTATTAGAGTTCACTTGTCATTCTCCAAGATCTGCCTTCTTTAGAAGCCAAACAGGCAAGCTGCATAGGGATGTGTTAGGAGTTGGGAATGAACACCCATGCATCTTTCAAGTCCTTGATCATGGCACTAATCTTTGCAATTTCTGCAAGAATGGTATTGGTTTTGGTTTACTATTTTCCTAGGTAGAGGCAGTCCTAGTGGCTTCCACTGGACTTTCCTATAGTAATAAGTCTTATTCTATGGTAAGGGAACCAATGTGGATATTCTTCAGTTTGTAAGTGTATCTGTTCCAATTACACCTTCTTGAAATGATATAAAAACCATACATTGTGTTCAGACTGACCGGGCCCACTCTAGCAGACCTGAGCCACAACTCCACTGATCTCCATTTACCTGACCTCCAAAGCTTCTTTTACTCTAATGTGATAGAGAAGTGACACTTGTGTCTCCAGGAATTAGTGACAGCTTAGAATCAGTATCTGCTAAATCAGAAAGTCTGATTATTTCCCCTTCGTCGATGTGCAATTACTCCAGTAAATGGATTCAGGTACATTTTAGGGCAGCTGAGAAGATTAATAGTATATAGGTACTTTTTTGGAAGCATAGCAGGGTTTCTTAGAAGGATCCGGCCTCCTCTTTATTTAAGGGGATCTGGGCCTATCAATTGGCTCAAGCTGGGGATTGAGTGAGGAACTCTGTTTGGTGATTCAAGTTAAACTGCGGTTCACTATCCCTAGAGCTTTCCTTCTATGCAGATCAAGTAAGATTTTAGTAGGCTGACCTTATATTTCAGTTCTAGGGTCACCATGATCAGCTAACCAATACTGAAGATCTCAGACTATATGAATACTGCTTTGACTTTGCTGTGCATTATAGTAACCAGGTACAACTTGCTCATGGATTGCAGAATCAGCTCTTGCCTGAAAGTTTTCAGCCTACCCTTCTCAACAACTTGCCCTACAGATTTTGCTTTGCCTAGCCTACCCCAACAGTCACTAGCTAACTCCTTGCAGTAAGTCTCTTAATATATATTTCCCGTTGGTTCTTTTTCTCTGGTGGATCTCTGAGTGATACAGAAGCCATGCTTTCTCTCATTATTTTCAAGCTTTTATTCTCATTTAATTCCCTCGTATTTCATTATTTGTCTCCTCGTTGTGCTGTAGCAGCCGTGGTATATCAGGCAAGATCATCCTTAGTGGCATAAAACTGATTAATGTCTTAGTTCAAAGAGAGATTTGTTGTTCTAATGTGGCAACTAGTCTAAAGGTGGTAGTCCAGGCTGGTTCTTCAAGGGAAACTTCAAGAATCAAGATTCCTTCTAGCCTCCCACTACCATTCCTAGGACATGGTTTTCCCACTTTTGACTTTAAGAAAATAGCCAAGTTATTCTAACCTTTTCTCTACAGCTTTGTGCCTGCATACTAGCAGGAAGGAAGAGGAGGAACAAAGGTGGAAGTTTTATTTCAACTAATTCTTACCCTTTTTAATGAAGAAAACAAGAGCGTCCCTATTCTGCTCTTATCTCATTGGCCAGAACCAAGTTCCATGGCTATTCTGAGCTGCAGTAAAGTCTGGGGAGGTGAATATTTTTTACTGGGCATATTTTCTTCCCAACAAAAATGGGGTTCTCTAAGGAAGGAAGAGAGGAATAATGGATATTGGAAGTTTCTACTCTTGTGGTTTTTTTCTTTTCCAGAGTTTCTGTGTGTTGAAGTTGGTGGATAGAAATGAGAAGCAGATTGAGGGATCTGTGGCAAGGGAGAGGAAGAGGAGGAGGGGGCTGTCAGAGGAGTAATGGATGCTAGAGGAATGGATCCCTTACAGTTTTAGTAAATATAATTAATTTTCACTGCATGTAAACTCTCATTTTCTTCTTAAGAGAAGAGGCCTGGGAGATAAGGATTCCTTAAACTTCAAGCCACTTCTGCTGCCTTTTCTCTCTAAAAGGAGAACTCTTTTCCCCCATTATTGCTTGCTGAGTCTTGTGATGGTTTGCTTTGGCCCATGATACCTGTTTGGTGATCCTGTGTCTTCTCTGTCAACAACCAAAGTGACTTCTTTGGTTTTGGATTTCAATTTTTGCATTCCTTGGAGACTCTGGCTCCAAATTTGCTATCAAAGTAAGAGAATGCCTCTCAGCTTATGATTTTAGGCTGCTTAGTTAGGAAAGACAGAGTTTATAACATCAATGAAAGAGTTACTTTCAGGCAGGTGGGACTTGGGAAGATACCAGGTCAGATCATACAGAAGTCTCCTACTTTGCCCAAACAAAGATGTTTTGGCTATGAAAATTCTCCTTAAACTCATTCTAGTGGCACTGACTGCCCAGGTCCCATCTGAATGCTCCCCAAATCCCTGTGGAATAAACTTTGAACAGGGTGGTCTACCCTGCAAAAACCTTCTGTCCTATGGTCATGACAGTATTCAATTAACAAGACATCAGCTATACTGAATATTGGTCACGTGGCAGGCCTTTCTGCTAACAAATTGTTAATTAGTATGCCATCTTCTGACACTGTACCAGAAAGGAATATTAATTATTTGGGGCTGGGGGCTGTGGTAGTTAACACATTTGTTATGTACAACTCTGTACTATATATTCTAGTATATCTTATAAATCATACATATATAAATTGACAAATTGACAGGATGAAGCTACGGAAGCTGTTGTACAATAAAATTTCTGCATCTAGACTAATAATGAATGTAGTGAGATAAACCAGGTGTCACAGCTCATAAACTATGTAGAAAAAAATGTTAATTTCTCTTTTGCTCCAAGATAAGTATTGCCAGTCTCAATGGAAAACTATTCAAATGATCAGGATTTCTCCTTCTTAGATTAGTAGGTTTTAATAATTTAAATCATATCTTTGATTTCTAAACTGTCTCCATGGTAACCTAGTTGGAAGTCTTTGTGGCAACTAAGTGGGTGAGAACATGTCCCACAGCCACTTTGACTTATGGAAAACTGCCAATAGCTGTTTATTGTTATACTTAACACACATAGAGCATTTCATTAGAGCTGGATTATCCTGAAAACTTTGTACTGAAGGAGATTTAGACCCTTACATTTCAGGATGGGGGACTCTACTGCTCTCTATCTGACATGACACCACCTACCCCCATGTCCCACCCCTCCAGCCATGTTCTCTATTGTGCTATGGCCAGTGTCCACATTCCCTGATTCTGTTGGAAATTCCAACTTCTCAGAGGCAGAATGGCTTGTGGCTGCTAATATGGTCATTGTTTGTGACCTTTATGTACCCTCTATGATCCATACCCTGTCATGACCTTGTGATTTTCTGCCTTCTCCAAGCCGGGGATATACTTTGTCAGCGGATCTATCACCGCATTTGAATAAAGTTCTCTTGATGTTTGTGACCCACTTCTGCATAGTAACAACATAAAGTGAAGGAGGAGGAAGGGAGGCTTAGAGCACTCAATTCTTCATTGCCTGCCATCCCATTCTTTGGCAGCTCATTAAGCAAGGCTGCCAAATCCCAAAGTGAGATGTCAGGCTACCTTGAAAACTGCATTTACTAAAACTTCATTTGTAACAGACACCTTGGGGAACGTAAGAGAGTGTCACAGAACAATTAGCTGACAATATCTTTTTCTGAACTCATTATTTATCCTTTTCTTGCAACTGTCAGAACATATTTGTGTGGGCAGTCATTTCAAAATGCTGGCAGGAGTTTGTAGAAATCCATTTTTTAGTTTATCTTCTATGGTGGTCTCATGGAGCAGTTGTCTTGTTCATATCCTAGAAAGATACAGCCCATGGAAGTTCAGAGAGTTCAGGCTGAGTAGTTAGGAATTCAGGGGACATTCAGGTTGGGACTGGACAGTGCCACTAGATTGAGTTTAAGGAGAATTTCTACAGCTTAAACACCTTTGTTTGGGCAAAGTAGGAGACTTCTGTACGGTGTGACCTGGTATCTTCCTGTGTCCCACCTGCCTAAAAGTAATTCTTTCATTGGTGTTATAAATTCTGCCCTTCCTAATGACTCAGTTACTTGAGTCAGGAACTTCAGGTAAGCTGACTAGGGAAAGTGCAGGATAAGAAATCCTCTCATAAATATATTGTAATACTTCAACATCTCATTTACCTTTTCTATCCTCTCTTTCTTTTCTTTCTTCCACAAAAAATTTCTTTAAAAAATGGCAATTTCTCAGATTTTTAATCTCCTCAGATTAACCCCAATCCTGCATTCTTTGGTTTAACTGACCATGAGCTGTCCAACACAAACTTGTGCTCCTCTTTACACAGTGAGCAGCTGCCCAGTGAGACTACACTTCCCAGAAGCCTTTGCATCAAGGCAGGGTCATATGACTAGTTTTCACCAACAGAATATGAATGGAATAATATGCTCCTCTTCTGAGCTAGAGTTTTAAGAAATAGTTGTTTATTCTCTACTCTTTCTTCTCCGGACCTTTAGCTGGACTCAAAGAACTCTGAAGCCCAAAGGGATAGAGGAGCCACAGGATGGAAGGTGCCCAAATCCTGAATGACTGTGGTCAGTTTACAAACTGTTCATCACACATTTGGGCAGTGCTATCTTTATCTTATAAACTTCTCTTGTCTTCTTTTATTTCTTCTTATCTTCCCATGATTTTCCTGGGTGAATGGCTAATTATAAGAGTAAGATGAGATAGAGGGTGGAATAGAGAGATGATAAATTCTGCTTTGGAGATATTAACATGAGTTATACAGGAGATATTCAAGTGAAGATGTCAAACAAAAATTTAGATATTTGTGGCCCGGTGTGGTGGCTCATGCCTGTAATCCCAGTACTTTGGGATGCTGCGGCAGGTGGATCACTGGAGGTCAGCAGTTGGACACCAGCCTGACAAACACGTGAAACCCTGTCTCTACTAAAAGTACAAAAATTAGCCAGGCATGGTTGTGGGCACCTGTAATCCCAGCTACTTGGTAGGATAAGGCAGGAGAATCGCTAGAACTTGGGAGGCAGAGGTTGCAGTGAGCTGAGATTCTGCCATTGCACTCCAGCCTGGGCAACAAGAGTAAAACTATGTCTCAAATTTTTTTTTAGATAGTTGCCTATGGATTTCAGAAAAGAAGCATGGTGAGGGTGAAATCTTCAGAGCCAACAGCCTAATACTTGTATTTAGCTCCAAAAGAATTGTTGAAATTATGGTAGAGAATGAAGGAGTGCCTGAAGTTGAGACCTACGCTTCCTCAACTCTATTTAGAGTTTGGATAGGAATGGAGTTTGAGAAAGAGCAGAAGGAAAAGTAGAAGGGAAATCAGGAGAGCATGAGGTCAGAGAAGCCAAGAGAGAAATATTGTTCAAGATGGAAGATGTGGCTACCATTATGAGTTCTACTGTCTGGTGAAGAAACTACGGGAGCCGTCAGTGGCCTTGACAAGAGACATTTTCTGGGATGTTGGTTGGAACCTAGACTAGAGCAGATTGAGGAAGGAACCACCAGTAAGGCTACAGAGAAAAGGGAACACTTACATACTGTTGGGAGGAATGTAAATTAGTTCCTCCACTGTGGAAATCATTTTGAAGATTTCTCAAAGAACTTAAAACAGAACTACGATTCGACCCAGCAATCCCATTACTGGGGATATAGCAAAAAGAAAATAAATCATCCTAACAAAAAGACACATATTCTCATATGTTCATCACAATACTTTTCACAATATCAAAGAAGTAGAATCAACCTAAGGTCTCATCAGCAGTGGACTGGATAAAGAAAATGCAATAAAATATACCATGAAATACTACAGAGCCATAAAAAAGAATGTCCTTTGCCGCAATATGGATAGAGCTGGAGGCCATTATCCTAAGTGAATTATGCAGGAACAGAACACCAAATATGACAGACTCTCATTTATAAGTGGAAGATAAACGTTAGGTTCTCATGGACATAAAGATGGCAATAATACTGAAGACTACCGGAGGGAGGAGGTGAAAGACGGAAGGGTTGAAAAACTGTTAGGTACTATGCTGTGTACTGGGCGATGGGATCATCTGTATCCTAAACCTCAACATCATGCACTATACCCATATAACAAAACTCTACCCCCTGAATCTAAAATAAAAGTTGAAATAATAAGAAAAGATGTTCAGCATCATTAGCCATTAGGAAAATGCAAATTAAAATCACAATGCAATATTACTACATACCTATGTGAATAGCTAAAATAAAAAACAGTAAAAAGACCTAATACTAGCAGGTTGCAGGAAATGGAATCACTCATACATTGTTGATCTGCATGGGTGGGGATGTAAAATGGTACAGTGACTCTGAAAAAGTTAAGCAATTTCTGATCAAACAAAATATGTATAGTACACCTCAGAAATTTCACTCTTAGGCATTTATTACAGAGAAATGAAAACTTACATGCACACAGAAAACTTATACATGAATATGCATAACAGCTTTATTTGTAATAGCCATAAAGTAGAAAAAACTGAGATATTATTTTTAGAGGTGAATGTTTAACAAGCTATAATACATCCACACCATGTAATATTACTCAGCAATAGAAGGGAATGAACTATTGATACTAGCCACAACTTACATAAATCTTCAGAATTTAAGCTTTTTATAAATCAAATTTTTAATTGAGAAATTTGTAGATTCACATGCAGTTGTTAAGAAATAAAACTAAGCCATGTCATGTACCCTTGACCCAATGGTAACATCTTGCAAAATTATGATATAATATCACAACTTGGATATTGATATTCATATAATCAATGGATCTTATTTAGATTGGGGATGGAGAGAAATGATATGGAAAGGGGGGGAGGGAGGGAGAGGGAGAGAGAGAGATTAAAGAAGAGAAGTCCTTGTCCTTGAGAAAGAGACAAGTGATGAAGTGAAGTGAGGAACCCCAGTGGAGGAACTCAGCTTTGAGAGCAGGAGGGACATGTCTTGTATTCTAATAGAAGAAAAGGAGAGGTTTCAGTTAGGCATGGATGCAGGCAGATTTGGTGGTAGGAAGATGAAGGATTTTATTTCTATTTTCTGACTGAAATATGAGGTAGAGACCTCAGATGGAATTGAGAGGAAGGAGATGGTGAGAAAAGTCTAAAAAGAGTAGGTCTGAAGGTTGTAGTAGCAAAGGATATCCAGTCCTAAACCTTGGAATCTGTAAATGTTACCTTACATGGCAAATATTTTGCAGTTGGGATTAAGGATCTTGCCATGGGAAGATTGTCCTGGATTATCTGAGTGGGCCCTAAATGGGATCACATAAGTAGAAGGTGGAGGTAGATTTGACACAGACATTGTGTTAGGCCGTTCTTGTATTGCTATAAAGAAATACCTAAGAGTGGGTAATTTATAATGAAAAGAGGCTTAACTGGATCACAGTTCTGCAGGCTAGACAGGAAACATGATGTCCTGGTATCGGCTCAGCTTCCAGGAAGGTCTTAGGAAGCTTTCAGTGATGGTGAAAGGCAAAGGGGGAATAGATACACCACATGTCAAATACAGGAGCAAGAGAGAGAGAGTGAGCTCGCAGGTGCCATGCCCATTTTAAAAAATTAAGCTTTAAGTTCTGGGATACATGTGCAGAACGTGTAGGTTTGTGACATAGATATACGCATGCCATGGTTGTTTGCTGCATCCATCAACCCATCATCTACGTTAGGTATTTCTCCTAATGCATGCATGTTTCCATGTCTACTTGTTTTTCATAGTTTATCATTTCAATACCAAGTATCAGGGTAATTCTTATTAAGATATTTAAAATAGCAACTAAACTGACAAGGTGCACAAGTCCATTGCAGTAACAATATGAGTAGCTATGATCTAGTTTGTGCATGCAATGACTGGCAATGACAACTGCATCACAATTCCTGCCTGGCCTATGGCCATTGTAAAACACTGTCAATATATTTTTAAAAAATTTTTCTTTAAGTTCTGGGATACATGTGCAGAACGTGCAGGTTTATTACATAGGTCTACGTGTGCCATGGTGGTTTGCTATGCCTATCAACCTGTCATCTAGGTTTTAAGCGCTGTATGCATTAAGTATTTGTCCTAATGGTCTCCCTCCCCTTGCCCCATGCCCCCGACAGACCCTGGTGTGTGATGTTCCCCTCCCTGTGCCCATATGTTCTCATTGTTCAATTCCCACTTATGAGTGAGAACATGCAGTGTTTGGTATTCTGTTCCTGTGTTAGTTTGTTGAAAATGATGGTTTCCACCTTCATCATGTCCTTGAAAAGGACATGAACTCATTCTTTTTTATGGCTGCCTAGTATTCCATGGTGTATATGTGCCACATTTTCTTCATCTGGTCTATCAACTGAGGGGCATTTGGATTGGTTCCAAGTCTTTGCTATTGGGAATAGTGCTGCAATAAACATACATGTGCATATGTCTTTATAGTAGAATGATTTGTAATTCTTTTGGCATATACCCAGTAATGGGATTGCTGGGTTGAATGCACTTTTAGATGACTGGATCTCATGGGTACTCAGAGTGAGACTTCACTTGTCAATGGGATGACATAAGCCATTCATGACAGGTCCGTTCCCATGATCCAGTACTGCCCACCAGGCCTTACCTCCTGCACTGGGGATTACAATTCAACATGAGATTTGGATGGAAACAAACATCAACACTATATTAGACACATCGAGGAGAAGGTGGTGTGAAGATGGAATAGAGAGAGGCTACCAGCCAAGAAATATCACTTGCTACCAGAAGCTGGAAGAGTCAAGGAATGAATTATCTTCTGGAGCCTCCAGAAAGTGTGGCCCTGCTGACACTTTTATTTTAGCCCATCAATACTGCTTTCAGACTTCTGGGCTCCAAGCTGAGAGAATAAATTTCTGTTAAGCTATCAAGTTTGTGATAACTTATTGCAGCAGACATAGGAATCGACTACAAATGTACTCTACTCTTGTATTTCATGCAGTAGCTCTCTGTAAGACTCTGTAGGGGTAAAATAATTTCTCCTGGGATAGTCAGGCACCTAGTACTTATTAGTACTTTTGTTAGCACTGGTACTAATAATCTAGCTAGTTTTCTGTGCTGCTGATAATTTCCTAATTTCATACATGCACACGCATGCATGTGCATGCACGTACACACACACACACACACACACACACACATACACACACATTTTTTCAACCTGAAAAAAGTACAAAGTTTTGAAGGCAAGCACCTGTTTTATAGGTTTTTTTTTTTTTTTCTAAAATGTTCCTTTATTGTGCTTAGAACCGTGCTGGGATGGGACAGATACTAAAAAACTAGTATTTGAATTTAAATGAAGTAGTCACTTAAGTATGCATTTAATTTTGTTTTAGTTCATATATAAATCTGTGGTCTTTTGGCTTATATGTGAATTTTGAGGAAAAATGAGATGTCTATTTCTCTGACTGCTGACAGAATGAGGAAGTGGATGAGAAAGTGGCTGTCCATGGTGCTGCGTGAGCTTGTTTTGACACGAAGCCTCCTCTGTTGGGCTTCACAGCTCGAGTTCTAATGCATTTCCCTGGGACAGAACTGTGTTTTCTGAGGACTTTATAGAAATGATTTCATGAAGCAGACGTGGTAGGGTTGAATATTTTACTTTTTGAGTCAGAGAACTTGTTTCAATTAATTTATTGTTGATTTTTCTTCACTTAATGGGATATACACATAGGTTTTCCTATACTTAATAGAATGTGTTCTGCTTTCTTAATTCCTGGGGCACTTTGCTTTGATCTTCTACTTCCGCCTTAATTTAGGCCTTCATTTCTAGTCTGGTTTATTTAGCAAGTGAAAAAATGTTTTAAAAACACTTCTATGAGAATGTAGAATTGACATACAAAACAGACAGGATGTGTTCTCAAGTAGCTTGTAATTCATTAATCTATCCATTTGTTAATCCATCTATCCATTATCCATCCATTTTGACAAATATTTTTCAAATACTTATTGTGGCCCAGGCCCTATATTATGGGCATAATAATAATAATGGTAATAATAAAACATGCCATCTCTTCCATCAAGAAGTATATACCTGGGGAGGTAAGGGAGAGAAGTGACTATCATATTGCTTTTAGTGCTGTGGTAGAGATGAGAACATGCTGCTTTAGCAGCACAGTGGAGGGCCATCTAGCCATCTAGTCAGGTGCAAGGGGGCTGGGAGAAGCACAGAGGAAGTCAATCTCCATTGTGAAGAACCATAGAGCTAGCTGGGTGAGAGTTATTCCAAGCATAACACACGATGGCACTACCCAATTGGAATCATTCTTCCAGATAAGGTACAGTCTCTTGGTACTCCATGGAGCCTTCCTTGATTAATTTAACCTAAAGTTACCTAAGTCTCCTCCAGTCTCCAGAATGTATGCTATGTATGGTATTTTGTTCACCTGCCCTGCACAGCTTGGTGTGGTGGGAGCATCAGGTATGGTTGAAAAGACTGGGGTTGAGTCTTCCTCCACCTATCTGCCAATGCTTCTTGACACACGTACCTTTTCACTTTTACCTTCCCACTTTCTATTCCAGCCATTCTGACCTACCTGAAGTTCCTTCATGTGCATTTCCCCATACATTCGTGACCTTTGCAGGGGCAAATTGCCTGGTCAGGTAAGCCCATAACCTCTTCTCCAATCTTGGCATGGCTAACTCCTATGTATCAAACTCAGGTATTTTCTACATAATATTTCCTTGATAGCTATAGTTAGATTCTCTTCCAGTGTGCTGCTGCAGAACTGTAAGCATCACTCTGAAGTGCAGTTATCACAGCAAATGACAGTTGTCCCTGTCACTCTTATTCTCCAGTGGACCTTGAGCATCTTAACAATAGAGACCATGACCCATTTATCTTTGGATCCCAAGTAACTTGCATACAGTGTCAATCACATGATAGGCATTCAAAACATATTTAATGAATGAATGGGCAACTGAAATACACAACAGATTGGCTATTGTTTCAGAGTTGGTTGTTATTAATAGTCTTTACCCAGCACCTAACAGTATCTTTTTCCTATGTAGGCTCAAAAACACCCTGCATTAATCACATACAAGACCATTATACTGAAGGATAAAAAACGTCTATTCCATTGCTAGAAATTTGGTAAAATATATTCTAGTTATAGATGACACAGCTTAAGAAACTTTAACAAATAAAGAGTTGAAATTGGTTAGAAAAATACATTGTATTGATTAGATCTAATTCTACTGCTTGGAACAAAGCTTTTGATTTTAAAGAACTCAAGGGGCATCATGCAGTGTATTTTTGCTGCTGAGAAAGTTAATTCACATTAGGTAAAGAGGACTTATACATGATGTAATGTCAAGAGTAATTAAATTGATGATGACAAAATATGTTTCTGGTTTAGCTTTTATGGAAATGAAACTGCTGTTTTAATTCCCCTTTGAGATGGTGTGGGAGTGGGGAGGGAATTGTGTCTTATTTTCAGGGTAATTTACCTTACCATTTTCAATGGGACCATTTGTGAATTACCAATAAGAGAGTTGAAAAGCCAGACCTAAAATTTAAAGTCATAGCAGTTGGTTTGTTAAGAAATAAGTCACCTTGTGGGCTCTGATTAGAAGATGCTCCCAGAGAACTTTTAGACTCTCCCAGTACTCAGAGCACCGTTGGGATCTCCTCTGGGAGCTTGTTAGAAATGCCAAATCTGAAATCCCAGCTAATTCATGTACACATTCGAGTTTGAGAAGCACTGCTCTAGGCTATCCATGCTAAGATTTAGTTCAGCCATTCTGCACCGTACTGCCTCCTCCATCTCTGGTCCTTAGTTTTCCATCTGTAGGTTGGATAGAGTGAGGCTAGTCACTAGGTTCTTATTCCTGACTTTGAAGATACACTGAAGTGGAGGCGACCCTTAGGAGGGAGAGAGCTATGTCCATGCCTCATACCTGGCAAATGCTGTGCTGAACATCATGGACTTTGTATACTGCAAAATGCAATATACATGCAAAACTGTTCAGTCAGTTGATGAAATGCCAGACCAGAAAAGGTGACAATTTTTTCTTTAGAGTGCCATATTGTGATGGCAGAGGTCATCAGCCATCAGTTCTGGGCACCAGGGAGCTGAAGTCCAAAGGAGAGAGCAAGACAGTAAGGGCATGTGAGCTCAGGGCAGAACAGCTGCAGTGACCTGGGAGGACAGAACCAAGTTAGAACAAAGTGGAATAAAACAGAGCCATGGGGCTTGGTGAAGCAGAGATTTAATAGGGGCAGAGCAGGGCTGTCTGACAGTTTGAGGGGTATAAAACTGCAAGAGTGAGAGAGTGTTTGATCCACAGGAGATTTCAGCATGATTTGCAAATGGAAACCTCACTGCAAGATTTTCCAGAAGAGCTAATGAGAAGGGGATAGACCCAAGGGATGTCTGACAGCTTGAATCATGAAATGGACAGAGTACTGAAGTCTACTTCAAATCAATCCTCTCTGCTTTCTGCGTGTTGGGTGGGAAGGAGGAAAGAAAACAGGGTGTTGCCTTTTCGGGCTACATTAATAACAGCACACTCACCTTGCTTTTTCCTCCTCAGAGTCCTCATTGGATAGTCCTCACTACCCCAGTGACTTCCACCTAGTCTTTACTGGTCTGTGCATGTTAACTACCCTTAAATATTTGCCTGGTCTCGATATGCCTCAAATCTTTTCTCATTTAATGCTAGTCGGAGAGCTCCAGGGTTTTTGTCCATCTCACTTTACTCTCCATATACCCCTCTTCAAAAATGCCACAGTACAGCTCACAGGTGCTGCCTGAAACTGATGAACAGCTGTTCAGTTAAGCTGTTCCTTTTCAGTCCCATCTCCTGCCAAATTTTTACAACTATAGACGTGCAGAGAAATCAGAAATGACTGAAAAGCTAGCATTCCAAATAGTGCCAAAAAACAACAAAAATAACTTAGATAAGTGAAAGAAAGGGTTAAGCCACATGATATATGCAAATGTTTTATAGTTGTTAAGATAATTAACCCTTGCACAGTGTGGAGGGGACTGAGTCGCTTGTCGCCTCTGCTGAGACCTCAGAGAAACTGATCCTCAGGGACAATTGCTACCTATTTAGAGGGGACACTTTGTCCATAGTGCCCCGTCTTTCTTTAATCTCAAAAGGATTGGCTTTAGTACCTTTAAATTTAGTTGTTTGAAATATTCTATAGCAATGTTTCTTAAGAAGTCTCTGACTTTTTCACTGTGAAGACACTCTGGTGTAGGAAAATCAACTTTGGGTCTGGAGTTGGAAGACTAGGTTCTGACTCACTATCTAAGTGCCCTTAGGAAAGTCACTTAGTCTTTAGAGCATCTGTTGTCCTCCAAAGTCTATTCCTTCTTCCTGGGAACATGGCTGCCCAGCTAAGGACTACATTTCTCAGCTTCCTTCATAGTGGGTATGACCGGTCTCATGATTGAGTCCTCACCAGTGGAATATAAGGAGAGGGGTTACTGGGGAAAATTGCCTGCCCTAGACTCTCTCTTCCTTCCCATTCTCTTGAGCTAGATCCTGGACCTGGGGGTATCTCAGATTCTATAGTGCAGATGAGAACAATTTCCCTAGGAACAGCAGACCAAGAAGACGAAGGAACCTCTCTTCCATCAAGAAGTATACACTTCGGGAGGTAAGGGAGAAAAGTGACTATCATATTGTGTGCGTTTAGTGCTGTGGTAGAGATGAGAACATGCTGCTTTAACAGCATAGTGGAGGGCCATCTAGCCATTTAGTCAGGGGCAATGGGGCTGGGAGAAGCACATCCCAAGGTAACTTTATGAAGTATAGCTTTTCTGCCAGCTTGGACCTCTAAGTGTCACAGGATAAAATGGGGGAGGACCAAATGTCTGTCTTATGTATTTGCCTGTATTGTTTGCCTCTTTATTATACCTGCTTAGTCTTAGCCTTAGTCAATAGAACATCTATATCTCTATTGGTAAGATTGGAGAAATCATATCTACCTTGCAGAGCTGTTGTGAGGGTTAAGTCACATGATATACACAAACATTTTATAAATTGTTAGGTGCTTTGACAACACTAGCTTTTATTGTTGTTGCCATTCATTGCACTGGGGAAATCATGAGGTGGAGCATGGCAAATGATGGGATAGAAGGTGACTATCAATAATCAAGTCTCTGGAGGGGCATACAGCACTTCCGGTGGCCTAACTCCTGCCCCCACAGGAAAACATGGGAAGGTATGAATAGAGAAACATAGTGTCTTTATGGTAGAATGATTTATACTCCTTTGGGTATATACCCAATAATGGAGTCACTGGGTTGAATGGTAATTCTGTTTCAAGTTATTTGAGAAATCACCAAACTGCTTTTCACAATGGCTAAGCTAATGTACATTTCTGCTAGCAGTGTATAAGCATTTCCTTTTCTCCACAACCTCACCAGCATCTGTGTTTTTTTTTTTACTTTTTAATGATAGCCGTTATGACTGGTGTGAGATGATACCTCGTGGTTTTGATTTGCATTTCTCTAATGCTCAGCGATGTTGAGCTTTTCTTCATGTGCTTGTTGGCTGCATATATGTCTTCTTTTGAAAAGTCTCTGTTCACATCCCTTGCCCCCTTTTTAATGGGGATGTTTGGTTTTTGCTTGTAAGTTTGTTTAAGTTCCTCACAGATGCTGGATGTTAGACCTTTGTCAGATGCATAGTTTGCAAATATTTTCTCTTATTCTGTAGGTTGTCTGTTTACTCTGTTGACAGTTTCTTTTGTTACACAGAAGCTTTTTAGTTTAATTGGGTCTGATTTATCAATTTTTGTTTTGGTTGCAATTGCTTTTGGCATCTTCACCATGAGCTCTTTGCCAGGTTATCCTGTGTCCAGTCCACTCCTATGTACAGAATGGTATTTCCTAGGTTATCTTCTAGGGTTTTTAAAAATATATATAGTTTTGGGTTTTAAATTTAGGCCTTTTATCTATCTTGAGTTGATTTTTGAATATGGTGTAAGGAAGGGGTCCAGTTTCAATCTTCTGCATATGGCTAGCCAGTTATTGCACCACCATTCATTGAACAGCGAGTCTTTTCCTCATTGCTTGTTATTGTCAGCTTTGTTGAAGATCAGATGATCACAGTGTGTGGCCTTCTTTCTGGGCTCTCCATTCTGTTCCACTGGTCTTTGTGTCTGTTTTTGTGCTAGTATCATGCTATTTTTTTTTACTGTAACCTTGCGGTATAGCTTGAAGTCAGGTAATGTGATACCACATGTATGTTTAACATAGCACTATTCACAGTAGTAAAGACATAGAATCAGCCTAAATGCCCAGCAATGGTAGGTTGGATAGAGAAAATGTGGCACATATACACCATGGAATACCATGCAGCCATAAAGAAGAATATCATGCCCTTTGCAGCAACAGGGAGGCCATTATCCTAAGCAAATTAACATAGGAACAGAAAACCAAATACTTCATTCTCTTACTTGTAAGTGGGAGCTAAACTTTGAGTACACGTGAACACAGAGAAGGGAACAATAGAATCCAGGGCCTCCCTGAGCATGGAAGGTGAGAGGAGGGTGAGGATCAAAACTACTTTTTGAGTACTATGCTTATTTCCTGAGTGAGAAAATAATCTGTACACCAAACCTCTGTGACACACAATTTGCCTATAGAACAAACCTGCACGTGTACTCCTAAACCTAAAATAAAAGTAAAACAAAAAAAAAAGGAGAAGCACAATGGCCAAATGCAAAGGCTTTGGATTCACACTGCCCGATTTGAATTCAGGACCTGCCACTTATTATCTTAGGCAAGTTATTTAACCTCTTTTTTCTATAGTTTTCTTAGTAAAATGAGGGTAATAATGGTGGCACCCTTTTTGGGTGGTTGTAAAGGTTAAATGTATGCTGTGAGGATTACTGCAGGTATAAATGATGCTGAAAACGTGGGAATCACTCCACAAATGTTATTAATATGTATATTACCTATATGCTTACAGGAAAGGACAAGTGGAAGTGGGAGATATGAAGTACATAAATGGATAAGCAGCTTCATCTTAGATTCACTATTATTTAAGACTGCTTCAATGTTTTTATAGATGATTTACTAGCACCAAGGTCCCAAGTTCCTTTTCTTCTCAACTTTTACTACTATACCTTAGTTACAATGGCTTTAAGAGGTACACTTTTTTTTACATTTCTAAAATTGGGATGCATTTTAAAATTGACAGTGTTGTTGGTAGGAGTATAAATTAGTTCAACCATTGTGGAAGACAGTGTGCCGATTCCTCAAGGATCTAGAACCAGAAATACTATTTGACCCAGCAATCCCATTACTGGATATATACCCAAAGGATTATAAATCATTCTACTATAAAGACACATGCACATGTATGTTTATTGCAACACTATTCACAATAGCAAAGACTTAGAACCAACCCAAATGTCCATCAATGATAAACTGGATAAAGAAAATGTGGTACACAGACAGCATGGAATAATATGCAGCCATAAAAAAGAATGAGTTCATGTCATTTGCAGGGATATGGATGAAGCTAGAAGCCATCATCCTTAGCAAACTAAACACAGGAACAGGAAACCAAACACTGCATCTTCTCACTCATAAGTGGGAGTTGAACAGTGGGAACACATGTCCTTTTGAAGGACACGATGAAGCTGGAAACAATCATTCTCGACAAACTAACACAGGAACAGAAAACCAAACACCACATGTTCTAATTCATAAGTGAGAGTTGAATAGTGAGAACACATGGACACAGGGAGGGGGATATCACACACTGGGGCCTGTCGGGGGTAGGAGGCTAGGGGAGAGAGACCATTAGGACAAATACCTAATGCAGGTAGGGCTTAAGACCTAGATGACGGGTTGATAGGTGCAGCAAACCGCCATGGCACATGTATACCTATGTAATAAACCTGCACGTTCTGCACATGTATCCCAGAACTTAAAGAAAAATTAAAATATATTGACAGTATTTTACAATGGCCATAGGCCAGGCAGAAACTGTGATGTAGTTGTCATTGCCTGTCATTGCATACACAAACTAGATCACAGCTACTCATATTGTTGTTACTGCAATGAACTTGTGTACCTTGTCAGTTTAGTTGCTGCTTTACATACATTAATAAGAATTACAGTGATATTTGGCATTGAAGTGATAAACTATGAAAAACAAGAAGACATGGAAACAGAACAGCAGCATGTGCATTTGATATTAGTGAAATAGACATTTGTAGTTGGAGGCATAATTACATATTCTTTTGAAGAGCAAAAGCCAAGTATAATAAGATCTAAGGAGAGAAGAGTCCCACAAGTAGATGAATCTGTGTTATGTTTGTGGAGCTATGTGTACAAGGATTGTGGACCCCATGTCTACATAAGCAACTGAAGATGGAGAAATTACAAAACTCCTCATAATGCATGAAAAATTTCAAAGCCACAGGAAGCTGTATGTTGAAGAGAACTATGATTATAGCATTAAATCAGTGAACAACCACTCATCAGAAACATCTTGCTAACTTTGAAGAGAGAAGTTAATTTCTAGCTACATATGATTCATTTGCGAGATAATGTATGAATTAAATGGGAAATGTTGCTGAAACCTCAGTGGTTTTTGGCATGTCTAGAAACTTATACTAATGATACTTAAGAGATAAAGAGCTTGATCATGGGCTAGAAAGCATCGTATCCTTTAATAATATACATAATTGCACTGGTCAAAAGTTACCATATTTAATTGCGTCCACAAAAATATATCTAATAATGAGATATTCCTCAAAGAAGAAGAAATGGATGAATAGGTGATGGTTGAATCGGTAGAGTACTGGCATGACATCTCATTTGTCTATTTTTGTTTTTGCTGCATTTGCTTCTGGGTCTGTATCATACATTCTTGGCCTAGGCCAGTGTTGGAGATCCCAGTGTTCACAGCCATACTCCAACCAGAATTTCATGATCTTCCAGAGTTCTTACTCTTACACAAAATGTGTTCTTTGCTCCAAGAAAATCTCCAATTGCCTTACTTAGTTCCTCTTTTCTATTTTCCTTGCCAGTTCATGTCTCCCTCCCTCTGTCCATTTCACCATTCAGTCTGACCCCACAGCACATCACTTCAGCTACTCTCTTGCCAGCACCTTCAACCTTCCAGTACTTTCCCTTTAATCCCATGTCATAGTTGTTTAGCTAATTGCCAGCTTTGCATCAATATGCAACATGGTTAGGCTTTGTGCCCCCACCCAAGTTTCATCTTGAATTGTAATCCCCATAATCTCCACGTGTCAAGGGAGAGACCAGGTGGAGGTAATTGAATTATGGGGTCAGTTTCCACCATGCTGTTTGTTTGATAGTAAGTGAGTTCTCGTGAGATCTGATGGTTTTGTAAGTGTTTGATAGTAGCTGCAAGGAAGATTTTATTTATGTGTCTTTGAGCTTGTATGTAGGAATCTCTCTAGGGTATGATAGAAGTGGGTTTGCTGGATGGCAGGATATACACCTATTCAAATTTACCAGGCATTGCCAAATTGCTTTACAAATACACCAATACTGTATGTTGATTTCTGTCATAGAAAAGCTTTAAATATTAAAGAAGCCAAGTTTATCAATGTTTTTCTTTATGAATTTGTACTTTTTAATGTCTTGTGTAAGAAACCTTCTCCTACCACAAAGTCATTAAGATATTTGACTACATTTTCTTCTAAAAGCTAAAATTTTTCTTAAAAAATTTTGTCCTTTGATGTACTTATCTTTTGAGTACGACATGAAATTAGAATATAATTTTATCATTTTCCACATTGTGGGCCCTTTGTCCTAGCACATTTTATTTCATTCTACTGGTCTATGTGATTATCCCTGTTCTCACACTTTAAGTTGTTGTAGCTTTATAGTTTGTCTTAATTTCTGACAGAGAATCAAAGGTTAGTGACTCATGGTGGAATCAAGGGTCAGTGACTGGTTGTTATTTATTTTCTTCAAAACTGTCTTGGCTATTTTTGGCCTTTTACTCTCTTGAATGAACGTTAGGATCAAATTTTATGAAAAACCCTGTTGGGATTTTGATTAAAATTGCATTGAATTTATAAATTAGTTAGAGGGAGAACTTATATTTTTGTGATACTGAGGGGGACATCTTACTAGATGGGGTCTTGTTCTTCAGCCTGTGATCTTTGGGCCAGTAACATTGACATCACCTGGATGCTGTTAGAAATGCAGCATTTTGGGTGCCATTCTGTTCTTACTGAATCAGAATCTGCATTTTAACAAGAGCCCAGCTTTGCCTGCACATTAAAGTTTGAAAGTATGGTTCCAAAGCCATCTCTCCCCTCTTTCTAAATATAGCTATTGATTTAGGGTTTGGATGTCATTTTTCAAACCTCCCTCTTTACTGGATTCTCTCGAGCAGAAGACACATGCTTAACTATCTATTGTTTTAATAAAGATACCCCAACCTCTGACTCTGGCTCCAACTAGCTATTGTCCACTGTCATTTTCTCCCTTCCCCATCAAACTCTGTGACAGAGATATTTGTGCTCCTGGCATTCATTTTCTCACCTTCCAGCCTTCTCAGGCATCTAGTTCCTATCATTTCATCAAAACTGCTTGAGTTTAGGTTGCAGAGGACCTCTTAATATCCAAATCCTCTGGGGATCTCCTCACTTTACTTGACCTTCTTGCAGCATCTCTGCACCTTTTCACGATTCACTCATTTCTTCTATATTCACAGCATTTGACTCAGTTCAGCTTCTAATCATCTCTTTCTTACACCCTTGCAATTCTCTTGTAATCAACATTTCCTCTCTAGCCCATGCCTTCAACTCTCTATAAAGCTTTGACAATTCTTCTAAATGTAAACCAGAACACATTACTGCTTCATGTAAAACTACTCTCTAGTGCTCACAGATAAAACCTAAAAATTCTTGGCTCATGATCAAAGAGCCTTGTTGATTAAGCCCATGTCTGGGTGTCTTCACTTCATTTCCTTGCCATTCCCTTTCATGAGACTTGTGTTCTAGCCAGTCTAATTGAGTTGCAGTTACCTGATAGATATCCCATTCTATTTCCTGTGTCCATGCCTTTACATTTCTACTAGAACTGTATCAAGCACTTACTCATCCTTTGAGATCCAGTACAAATGTCTTTTACTCGTGAAGCCTTCCATTCCCATCTAGACAGAGAATCTCTGCTGCCTTGGGCCGTGTGTTTATTATTTGCTGTCACAGAGCATAGCAACTATTGTTTACCTTTCCTCCCCTATCAGCCTGTGAACTTGTTGTGACAGGACTTACTCATACTCATGTTTATATCCCCACAAAGGCATACAGTAGGCACTCAATAAATGCTTATTGCATGAACAAGTGGAAGACTGTATCAAGCTACTAGAGGAGACATTTGTTCATGGTTTGCTTGCCGTTGTTTCTGCTTCTGAAATTTGAGCACATCCTTCTGGGGATCCAAATTATTCCTCCATTGCAAATTATTCCTCCCGTGGAAAGTCCTTCCTGAGATGCTGCAGTTGGATGGAACCTCTCATCCTCATGTGCTTAAATATCAATTTTAGCGGCTCCTTCTCTTAGACACTTCCCTCTTGCTCTGTATTTGGGTCTCTCTTGCTCAACCCAAGTCACTTGTAAGTTCCCCAAAGAAAGAGATTCTGCCTCATTCTTTTTCATCCTTTTCCCAAATGCCCATCTCAATGCTTTGACATGGGAGGTGCTTGATTGATGTCTGTTAAAACGAATCAACATTGTTTTAAGTCAAGGAATGAGGAGTTTTCCAATGAGAACACAAAGGAGCTATAGATTTCTAAACTGGTGAGAACATTATATGGGTAGAGCACATGCTGTGATTATTAATGTCAGACAGGCAGGTCATTCCAGAAATCAGAAGCTGAATATTTGCTGAGAGAGAGGCTTGTGGAGGTTTAAAAAATCCACCTCCACAAAAATGCTGCCCAGCAGAAATGCTCTTAACCCACATGGGAGTGTTTGGTATACCCTTTGTACTCTTATCCTGGGGCAGGAGTAAAAACTGCCTTTTCACTAAGCCAATGTGAACTTCTGGTTGGACTTTGGGGCTAAGCTCGGTGAAGCTTCTGAGAGGCTGTTCTTAGAAGATGTCAAAGGAGGTGATTAAATCTTCTTGAGCCATGGGAGACACTGGGAGAAAACGCTTTCCCTCTGCCTCAGTTCCCTTGGCTGAATCGTCATGGTTGAGGAGTATTCCTTTCTCATTCCCAGAGGCCTTAGCATTCTAATCTCTGGTTAAATTAAGCATCACTGGGGAGGAAAAAAAGCCTGATTTGGTGAAAACAATAAGCTTAAATGGAACAACCCGAGCTTATTGTACAAGCAAATGAGCTGAGACCTCATCCTGATTCTGATCCACACTTCTGGCTAGAAGAAGGGGCCCATTAAATATCAAATGCACCAACAATCAACATTTTCTTTGATTTTCTCATAAGGCATTAGAAATTTCAATATTTTATTTTAATATGCTTTCATCATGTGATGTTTCAAAACAGGCTTGAAAACAGGCCTGTAGCCCCCAGCTCCTTGCTTCTCTGCTAAGGGAAGCAAGGCTGTGCCTAGCCCTGGATGGCTCATACTTGGATCCTTATCAGCTCAGGGTGGAGTGGTAAATGAAGACCTCCCCACGGTTCCTCTAACAAAGGAAGTCCTAGCGAGGTGACCTTTGGGCTTTTAGGACTTGAAAATGCTTCTTACAGTGCCCAGCATGAGACATGGCCATTTTGTGACCTAAAAAGGGTCATGTTTGATTTTTTAAAATCCCTCAATACATTCAACTTCAACAAAGCACAGATGGACATTTCTCCTGCAAAGGCTAGAGGACAGCGGCGTTTTAGTGGCTTCATTTTCCCTTTTCCAAGTAGAAACAAAGGGAAAACATTGAAGATAAGCAGAATAAAACTCTGTTTTAGTCTTGTTGTCAATGAACTTACTGAGTACCCACTCACTTCCTGCATCAAAAAGGCATGTGTCCTTCTTCCAAGGAAGTCAAGTGTAGTTGGGAGAGACATTGTACCACATAAATGCAATGATTGAAGCTGTGTTGGATGTTTTCTGTTTGTCTTTCTAGCTCCACCCCCTTCTCTTTCTATGATCCTTAGGAGGTTAACCACTACAAGCTAAATCAGAGGGCTCTCTTGCCCTCTGGCTCCAGGTGGGGTTTGATCAAAGATCAAACTAGCAAGAGATGGAAGGAAAGAAGGACCATAAGGCTCGGGTGTTTATTTCTTGGCTCTTCCCTGCTGGTCACTGCAGGTTGGATGGGTTTCTCCTTACAGTCACAGCTTCTGTCAAGTGATCCTCCCTTACGACTTCACTGACTTTCTCAATGTTTTGGCAGTTGTCTCTACCTTCTGCTGCTTCAGACCTTGGAGGAAGAAACAGCTCCCTGATGTTGCTGCTCTCAGGGTACTTCATTATCCCTTGTCCCTTAGCCCTGGCCAAATTGTGCAGAGTCCTGATAGGGTTTGAGTGGAAAAGGTGTTGCTTTCTTGGCATCAGCCTAACGCTGATTCCAGGTGCCTGGACTTTGGAAGGAGAGACTAAATAAAGGGCAAGGATTAAGAACACCTGTGTCCTTTTTAACTCAGGTGTCCCTAGGGCATTTTATCAAATTGAAGATCTGAATACGCAGGGTAAACTCTGCCTCAGGTAAGAAGTTTCAGTTAGCAGGAATTCTCGACAGTTCAGCATGAGTGAATTATTGAATGAATAATTGAATTAATTGAATGAATAATGGATTTTACCCCACCCAAATCTCACCTTGAATTGTAATAATCCCCACCTGTCAGGGGTGGGGGGCCAGGTGGAGATAATTGAATCATGGGTGAGGTTTCCTCATACTGTTCTCGTGGTAGTGAGTAAGTCTCACGAGATCTGATGGCTTTATAAATGGGGGTTCCTGTGCACGAGCTCTTTGTCCGCCGCCATATATAAGATGTGACTTTGCTCCTCATTCGCCCTCTACCGTGATTGTGAAGCCTCCTCAGTCACATAGAACTGTGAGTCCATTAAACCTCTTTTTCTTTATAAATTACCCAGTCTCTGGATATGTCCTTATTAGCAGCATAAGAACAGACTAATCCAAGTCCCTGTCTTAAGGCCTCCTCGAGTGCCCTTCCTGAGTGTGTCAATTGTTTTCTGCTAAGACCTTGCCTGATGTAATGGGTATCTTGGAAGTATAAGATGGGGCACTTAATACAGCATGTAGAAGCTCTAGAAGGTATTTGGAGAAAGTCAGGCATGAAACAAATTGTGGGTTAGCCTGGTGGGGAGGAGATTTCAGGCAGCTGGAACTTAAGAAGGTACTAGATTGTTGTGGTTGAAGCATATTGCTCCAGAGGCATCATTGCCTATCTTGCTTATTGTTACAGGCTCAGCTTCCACTAAAGCCCCAGATACATTTGTGATCAATCACATTTGCCAGATAAATGGAAGAATGAGGGAAGGCAGGGAATCGAAGGTGCTGGGGTGTTCTGCAGAGTCCAGATGACAGGGAAATGATTAAGCTATGGTAAAGAGCTGGGGTAGAGAGAAAGGAACACATTAAAAAATATGTAGAAGGAAAATAATAAAAAAGAACTTGGTAAAGAATTAGATGAGTGGAATAAAAAATTCAGGAATGACTACTGTAAAACCTTGCTCGTCATTTTTAATAAGCTATTTTCTCCTGTATTCTTCTGGGGTCCTTTTGCAACTTTCAATTACTCATTCATGCTGAACTATTGAAAATTCCTGCTAACTGAAGCTTCCAACCTGAGGCAGATTTTACCCTACATATTTAGGTCTTCAAGTTGATAAAACACCCTGGGAACACCTGAATTAAAAGACACAGATGTTCTTAATCTTGGCCTTTAGTCTCTCCTTCCAAAGCCCAGGCCCCTGGAATCAGCGTTAAGCTCATGCCAACAAGGCAACACCTTTTCCACCAAACTGGCAACATTTTCTGAGATGTTGGTGCATTTCTTTTGAAAATTGGGTTTTTCTTTAAAATGCAAATCCTTTAAACAAGTTTGTAGATTCTTTTCCACATGAGTCTCCAGCCTTCTTTTTACCAGTATTCATGGAAAGCCTAATGTATGCCGGACATGGATGGATTTGGGAATTAAAGAGAAAAACAGACACAGTCCTTGCCTTAAAGAGCTTAAAGCAACTTCACTTGTAAATACAAGGCAGTATTACCTCCTGCACAGGCTGTTGTTGAAGATATCTGTAGGAGAGTGTAGTTAGGGGAACAGCGTTTATCATGAGAGATCGCTGCGTACTATGATGCGCATGGTTGCAGAGAAGAGACCACCACAACTTCAAGTTGAGGTTCATGGTTGGGCGGAAGCACCTCTCTGAAGATGTGGTAAACCAGCCAGAGATGGATGGAAGTGCACAGAGGAGGGCACAGCACTGCTTCATGAGGTTAGGAACACCTCCTAAAATGAGGTTGCATCTGTGCCTAGTCTTAAAGGAGAATTAGAGTTTGCTGCCCTATGAGGTGGGGGGTGGGGAAGGTGAAGTTTCTGTTAGTGAGCAGTGTGTGTAAAGGTGAAGTGTGTGGGAGGCAGGTGAATGGCCATGAGCTAGGCAGGAGTCAGCTCACATTAAAATTTGTAATTGCCTGCTATTTCATTTCCTTTTTATATTAACTTATAAGAATAGGTTTTTTAAAGTTTTTCAAATTATACAGAAAAATTTAAGGTGGAAGGTAAGTTTTTCATATTCCAGTCTAACTCCCTAGAGGGATCAAAAAACATTAAGACATTTCCATGTTTTCTTACAGATAACTTTTGTTTGCATACCTGCCTGCGTGTTCGTATATTCCATATTTTGCAAGTAAAGTTTTAGTCTACATACTTATGCAACCTAGATTATGCACACTACATAAAATGCAAAACCAGTTTCCATCCGATTTCTAATTATTGCATGGTATTCTACATTAGGAATCATAATTTAGTGGAATTATATGAGGAATGTTTATGTTGTTTGCTATTATGACAATATAGAAGTTGGAATTGACAGATTCTTAAGAGTGGAACAGATAAATTCAAGGGAAGTAAGTAGTTTTAACTTTGATGTCCATTTCCGTGTTATCTTCCGAAAGCGGAACCATTTTATGCTCACATTCATAAATGTATGAGAGTACTGGATACTAGATTTTATCCAATTTGACAAATTGAATGTTATTACACTTAATATTTCATAAAATTGGAAAACATTAGACTTTTAATAGTTGTCTGATAGGTGGACTCCTACTTATTTTTATTTATCCCATCTCTCCCAACCAAATAATTTAGGCATCAATAACTTCTACTTCTCCTATATGAATTGCAAACCCATTAGAATAAAAAACAAATCTTATAAGTACTAATTAAACACTTGCTGTTTGACCATTTTAACTTTATTCCCTATATGCACTTCCTTCAGGATATTTCTACAGCTTCTGAAATGCGTTTTCTTTTTCTATCTTAAATACGTGACTATTTTAAATTAACTTACATATTAATTTTTCCCTTAGCTCATCTTTGCTGCTCTCTCTGGCATTCAACACTCCTTATTATTTCCTAGTTTTTCAAGGGTAATCTGGCAATGCAATTTCTCCATATGTTGTAGTTAGGAAGGCAGAAAATGAACAAGTGAAAAGTCAATATGATTTCAGGTGGAGATAAATGCTGTAAAAATAAGGACACGGTTTGAGGGTATGTGCCTTGGGGGATGTGGGTGACAAAGCTGGTGCTCAGATATGTAGTGAATGCAAGACCCCCTTGAGGAGGCATCATTTGAGCAGATCCTGAATGATAAGAATGAGACACATGAAGATAAGGAGGGGTTGGGGGTGGTGAACCAGACAGAAGCATGTGCAGAGGGGTGGGAAGGAGCTCGGCGCATTTGAGATCAGCAGGAAGACAGCTTAGCAGGAGTCTAATGAGCAAGAGGAAGGCAAGCACAGGGCCACTAAGGGCCTGGCATCCACTGTAAGGCGTTTGGATGTGTCTGGACTGAAGGGAGGCCATGGGAAGGTGTTAAGCTGCAAAGTGACATGATGTGACATGTTTTCAACAGGTCCTTCTGGGGACATGTGCTACCCTGACTGCTTCCTCCTCTTTCCATTCCACTCAGCCTCAGCAGTCTTCTCCCTGCATAAATAAAGCGCCTATTATACCACTTGACATTGCAAAGTTACCAGACCAAGATGAGGATTAAACTGTAATGATGGCTTTGCATGTGGTATTTTATCTCTCCTCCAAGTCTCTGAATTTATTACATCAGAGATAGTTTAATTATGTCAAGTCACTGAGTAATACATGAAGAATTTTGGATAGTTCTGTTAAGAGTAGACGTCATTTGTTTTAGAACCACACCCAAGTACAGAACTGGATTGCTTAACATTAACTGTTGCTTTGACTCTTCAGAGATGCCTGAAATGTTCCATTCCTATGAAACTTTAAAAGGAGAACAATTTCAAATAAATCCTCCCTTTTTTCCTCTTTCCAATTTTTTTTTTTACTGATTTTTTCCTTGTTTAAAAACATTGCCAATAAAAGTCAACTTGAATGTGAATTATAATTATAGATAGTCTCTGAGGTTGCCAAATTATGTTCTTCACAGATCTTTTAACATTTCCCCCGTTGTTTGTTGGCTGATGTAGGTCCAGTGTCATGAGGACTTCTGGCTACTCCATTTAGTCTCTGCAGGTTGGCTGATATGTACCAAGTAGGTTGCGGGCTAATTCTGTAATAGATGTATCCCAGGTGTTTTTCTCAGTCTCATAAAACTTGTACTCTGTTCTCTTCTGCACTTGGACTCATAGTTGCACCTCTGTCGATTTGCATAATTCATTAATATCTAATCTCTCACAAACACTGCCCCTCCCCCTGCTGTAAACTCCGGATTTAAAAAGATCCTTGCTGACTACATTGAGTTTAGTTCAGGAATTTTGATTAACAGCAAAAATCAAGCCTGGAAGACTTGGTTATTTTGAACTAAAGTCTGAGAATGTACAACAGAATGGACCAATCACACAGTGCAAATACAAAGAGTTTAGGAACTGAGAGAAAAAAGGGAGGTGGCAAAGAACATGAAAGAGAAGTGCCAGGCTCTAACTCTGTTCTTTTGCTCTGTCTTATGCCTTACTTTCTACACAACAGCAATAAGTGAACCTACAGTTTTGAGGTGATGCCAGATATGCCTTTCATCCTGTTTTTACTTCAGAAGTTTGGAATCTGAGCTGACATTTCCTAAACCTCAAACGACAAACTCTTTGGCATCATGGATGGAATTTTTTTTAGCAGTCTTTTGCAGCCATAGCCTTTACCAATGATTTATTGGTGACATATTGTTGACATATTGTCTTTTAAAGGATACCCACCCTTAACCACCATCCCATTTGAAATTGCAACACTATAGCCCCCATATCTTACTCTTCTTTCCTGTACTTGTCACACTCGAAGCTACTATGTTACTTACTTATTATGTTCATTATCTTTCTTCTCGGCTAGAATGTGAGCCTCAAGAATGCAGGAGCATTTGTTTTGTTCACTCACATATACCAAGCCCTTAGAATAGTGCCTGGCACAGAATAGATGCTTAATAAGTATTGGTTGAATGAATGAATGAATGAATAAATGATGTCTCACGAACAGAGTAGAACAAGACCATCAGCTCTCAAGTTTATTTCTTATTTTGGGCAACTAATTAATTTAGCTCTTCAGTCTTCACTTGTGAACATTTTCTTGATGTAATATATATTGACATTTATCATAAGCTTTAATATGATTTTCTTACCAATCATGTACATTTTAGTCTTACTTTTACACAACCAAACAGTGTAAAATAAGCCATTATTTGCATGGTAGTCAAATTGATCTAATATAGTCTACTACTAATTATTAAGTATGTGATATCTTGATATCTTTTCACTGTTCACCACTTTCTATTTTATTTTCATGCAACCATCTCCTCCCTCTTTGGATTTAGCACAGCGCTAGGCACTTTGTAGATACCAATTAAGTACATGGTGATTAACTGTAAAGCGATATAGGAGTTTTTATCTTGCAGTAACTCTTTTCAAAATGTAAGTTGTTAATAGCTCTATTGACAGCTATAGAACCTCAGAATTTATTCTCACGAAATAGAAATGGTGCACTTGCCTGCTGCAAATGTTGCCTCCAGACTCTTTTCTGTCTCTAGTCCTTTCTACCTCTACATTATCCTCTACAACTCCATTCAACTCCCTCCTCAAAGCCCAGATCTGACCATCTCATGCTAACCTCAGAAACTTTCCTTCCTCCCCAGTGTCTATATAACTAAGCAGAAATTCTTCAGCAGCTTATTCAAAGCTCTCTTTAAAGGCCTCAGATTTCCTTCATAGCTTTGTAACTGATCAATTTCATATTCCCAGAAAGCCAGGAGAATTATGCTCCCTCTTCTGTACTCTGAGCGTTTCTCGTTCAACAACTTAGCTCATGCTGATTCTCTAACCAATTCTTTTCCTCTTTCAAACTTGGCTCCAAGGCAACTTTCTTTATGAGACTTTTTCTAATTCCCACAATTGGACGTGCTTCTCCTTTTTCTAAACCACCATAACATTTTGCCACTTCTAATATGCACCTTATTTTTACTTATATTTGACGTGTAAGCTTGCATGGTTTCCCTCTTCTATTGGAAGCCACTTGTGGGCAGGGATTGAAGGTAGTGATCACATGCATGGTGCCTGGCATCTGACGTTACATTGCCACACTCGTGAATGAATGAAGAGCCTTGTCCTGAATAATCAAATATTTTTCATCCTTGTATTTGGCCATATCTCAAAGTTTAAGTAAGTTCAGCCTTCCTGGTTATCGTATCAGAGTTGGAGGGATTACTTAATGAGGTTGTATTTTGGAATATCTAACTTTCATTTAGCATAAAAATGAAATCAAAATAGTGTATATGAAAACGCTTTGAAAATTAAAAATAGTTATGCAAATCTAAACTATTTTTATTTTATAGCTCTACCACATTGCCTAAAATGTAGTTGGCACTTCATAAATCTTTGTTGCATTGCATGGAATGGAAAATTAATTGAATATTTGAGATGTATGATGATAAGTTGACGGTCACTATTGGGCCCTTCCTCTGTGCCCATCTATAGACATGAGGCAGCTTCCTCTGTAATCCCCCTCTAGGGTTGGGAATTTTGACAGGGTGTGTTTGAATGCTCTCCTGTGCCACTCTGCATCTGTGGGCAGAGGCCACCTCTGCCTAAACACTCTCCATTCCCAATTTTCCTCCACTGCTACTATTGCTGATCTCACAAAAATCTTCTGAATGGAAAGTAGATATTTTGTTATTGGAAGGATTGGTTTTGCTACTTTGTCGTTTAGTTGTAGGTTACAAGGAGTGCAATTATGCATGAAAACAAGTGAAAGGGCAGTAAAAGCATCAGTCTCTATTGACCACATTCCACTCTGTAGTCATTCATTTATTCCATAAACATATATTTGATCACCTGGTATGTCAAGGCTTTCTAATAGGTGCTGAAATAAAAGATGAAAAAATATAATTCTGGCTGTGAAAGACTGACAATACCACTGTCAAGACAGACACATTAAAGTGTTTTCTTAGAATTCCACAGGGTAAGAGCTTGATAGAGGTGTGAACAAAGTACCATGGCCACATTTTGCCTGGGGCTCTCTAGGGATACCCACATAGGTGGGTGACATTTGAGTTGGGCACCGAAGGTGCTAGCAAGAAGAGATAAAGGGAAATGATATTCTTGGCAACGAGACCTGCATGTGTAGGATCAAGATTTGTGAAAGGGCAATGTGCTTAGAAATGGTGAGATACTACATTTGACTAGAGTCCCTGGTGTGGAGGTAATTACAGGTCTGAAAAGACTTTAATATCAGTTTATGGAAGGTGGTTTTCTGTTGCAGCCTAGGGACCGAGCAGATTCATGCTCCAGTTTATTTCCATCTCTGGTTAATATATAGAGGTTGTACTGAAGTGGGAAGTCTAGGGTCAGTTGAAACCACTTTGGAGACTATTTGTAATAGTCTATCTCTGAGATGATGAGGTGCCCACTAAAGCCATGGCCATGGGCATGGAGATGAGGGGCTGGGCTGGAGGGGGCATTTCTAAGGATGAATAGCAGGATGTGGTGACTGGTTAGATATGGAAGATGAGGTGGGTTGTAAGGAAAAGGGAAGGGAGGCTCTTTGGCTAACAGGATTAGTAGTCTCCATTAACTAAAACTTGTAGAATTGGAATGAGAGCAGAAATGTGTCTTTATGCATATATTAAGTCTGGAGTGCTTTAGAGATACTGAGTGGAGGTGGAATTTAGGTAAGGAGCAATGGAAGAGGGCAATACATGAGATCATCAAGGCATGTAAATAAAGGGAGAAGACGACCAAAGATGGAACTCTGAGATTAACCAACTGTTATAAAGTTAACAAAAACAACAACCACCACCACAAGAAAAAGTGGGATCAGAGAGGCAGGAGGGCAGCCAGGTGCTCTGGCAGGGGAAGGGGTGGAGAGCATTAGGGAGGGGCAGGTGGCCAGCAGTGTTATTGCCGTGAGATCCAGGAGGGTGAAGAGTTCATCGAGGCCTTTGGGTCTGGACATTAGGAGGTCTTCCTGGACAAAGGAAGGTAGGACTTCTACAGTGTGAAAGTGGGCGATAAAGCAAACTAGAGGACAAGGACGAACTGCAGCTTGTGCTTAGGAGATAATTGACAGTAAAAAAAAAAAAAAATCCAGAAGACAAAATGAGAACAAAGGGAAAAGGGCTATATTTTTATGGAAATTGAGGGAACTAATATAATTATTGTAACTTTTCTTAGAATGAAGGAGGTTTTTTATAGGCTGAGGGATAGGAAGGAGGAGGAAAGGATTAAGGGGACAATGAGATATGAAAATAGAGAGGGCTGAAAAAAATGGAATATGGTTCTGAATAGCATGGAAAAGGATGGGCCAGTCTCTTTAGCAAAAGCAAAAGGACATGGCCAGGTATGTTTAGAAGGTGAAACAAAAAGGGAGGAAAAAGGTGGGTTGATAGGATGCATGTTGGCAAGTTTTCTGCAGGGTAGAAGGAAAAGTGACAAAGAGTGAGTTGGCAAGAACATAGAGGGATTGATATGACGAATGATGGGAATTTGAAGTGCCTTGATGGGGAATGAGAAAGAGGGTTAAGTGAGCCTCTAAGGACTAATGAAAGCTCTGCTAAGGTATGATGGGAACCCAACTGAGCTGGTGAGTCATTGTACACTTATGTTGTTAAAGAATGAGGAATAATCATTTACTATGTACTAAGCATTTTACAATAATAATTTTACAGTAACATTTTAGTAAATATAGCTACCTATGCGGCATATGCCATTTCCATTTTACATGCGAGGTAACTGAGGCTCAGTGATTTATTCATGCAGCTAATGAGTGGCAGAGTCAGAGTGAGCCACCAGCTGTTTCTGGCTCCACATCTGGGCCATTTAATATCCATGCTATCCTGTCTCCAGAGGAGCTGAGCTCCCAGGCTGGAGGCATACTTTAGCTCAAATGCAGAACTACTCAGCCAGAGAGCAAGTCCTGTCTCTCTTGGATTTCAGCTTCATTGTGAGTGAAACTGACTGGAGGTGTCCTAGGTGGTCTCCAAGATCCTACCCAGCTCTAACATTCAGTGAGTTCTAATCCTATAACAATTGTGCTCAAATGGAGCTTTTACTTGGAATTAAACAAAACGCAACAACAGCCTGTGCAGAGCACCTCTGATGCCTTGCTTTTGTATAGGACAATCTCATTGCTATTGTCTTCAATTCATACTGAGAGTCTAGGCCTGACAATTTATTTTTCAGCCACATTTTACCTTTCACCATGCTTGGGAGGAGACAGAGCTATTACATTTTCTTACTTTCTACGAACTCCCTGTTCTTTGTCCCTGCTTTTTGGCATTTTTGTGATCATGGTAGCTAGAGTATACGTTTTCTCGACCCTTTACAGACTGCACTCTCATCTCAATCAGAGTTGTCAAGTGGATTGCTGAAAGCCACTATTTAGCCTGATTGGGGAATGGGGCCCTGCCTGCCCCAAGATACCTCCTTGCTGAATATTTCCCAATTCTAGTACATTTACTGCTTGGATACACACTTTGAATCACACATTTCGCTCACTCTGACCTCAGCAGCTCTTCTATGAAGTTGGAGCCAATTCTCAGAAAGAAACACTCTCCAGTAAGTTTAGGTATTTTCATTACTGCAGTTGCTTTCTCTTGGATCAGAAATGCCCTTTTTATTGTGAGGGACTACATGATTTTTCATCTTTAAATGGATGTATAATTTGTTTAAAGTTTGACTCTTGGAAAGCAGTCTTGTTATTTCTATTTGTAGAAAATCTAGGAGTAAATTAAGAATGCATTTTTGATATGTTACATTCAAATCATCCAAGAGATTAATATCTGTTTTATTTGGCAAAGTATACAGACTGTTACATCTTTCTTGATATTTGAGCTTTGATTTTATCAGCAGTATTTATATTGTTGTGGAGCTAGCCCATCAAAGATAAATCTCCACAGGTACTCCCAGAAATTAGAGCTCATCTGTGCAGAAATCCAGTGCTTCTGGGGAAGGATGTGCCTAAAGTCTCAGGTCTCCAGGCATGAGGAATTTGGCCTTTTATCATTAAGAGAACCTGAGAATTTTCCAAGTTTTATTTATAATGAAACTCTACCAGTTTGCCTTCCACTTAGCACTTAAGTTACCTGTCTCTCGTTATTTCTTATTGATGGGCAAAGAACAAGTTTTAGCAAATAACAAGATAATAGTTTGCACACATTTTTCGAATTCCTGTTTTCTGTGGGTACTGTGGGCCACAGGGAATTTTAAAATGAATAAACTGTGGACTGCTCTTCAGGGAGTCACAGTGTGGCAGGACAGGTACAGACATAAATAGCTTAAATGTGAGGTAACTCTTCTTTTTGGTATTTTTCAGAAATTATTTTATGATTTCTTTAAAAAAAAATAGATGTAGGGGATAGAAGGGCAGTTTTGTTCCAAGGATATATTGCTTAGTGGTGGAGCCTGGGCTTTTGGTGTAGCCATCACCTGAATAGTGTTCATTGTGCCCATTAATTAATTTGTCATCCCTAACCCCCCTCCTGTCCTTCCTCGTCTCCAATGTTTATTATTCTACTCTCTAATCTGTACACATTATTTAGCTCTCACTTATAAATGAGAACATGCGGTACTTGGCTTTCTGTTTGAGTTATTTCACTTAAGATAATGGCCTCCAGTTTCATTCATGTTGCTGCAAAAGACATGATTTCATTCAGATTTATGACTGAACATTCCATGGTGTATATACCGCATCTTCTTTTTTATTTTTTTTTTTTTTGAGATGGAGTTTCACTCTGTCACCCAGGCTGAAGTGCAGTGGCGTGATCTTAGCTCACTGCAAACTCTGACTTCAGGGTTCAAGTGTTGTGCCTCAGCCTCCTGAGTAGCTGGGACTATAGGCATGCAGCACCATACCAGACTACTTTTTTGTATTTTTCAAAAATACAAAAAGGTGGTGCATGCCTGTAGTCCCAGATCACCTGAGGTCGGGAGTTCAAGACCAACCTGGCCAACATGGTTTCATGGTTGACCAAGTTGGTCTTGAACTCCTGACCTCAGGTGATCTGCCTGCCTCAGCTTCCCAAAGTGTTGGTATTACAGGCATGAGCCACCACATCCAGCCTACTGCATCTTCTTTACCCAGCATTCCATTTATACACACTTAGATTGGTTTCATATCTTTGTGATTATAACTTGCTCTGTGATAAACATACAAGTGCAGGTATCTTTTTTATATAATGATATATTAGGGTTCTCTAGAAGGACAGAACTAATGGAATATATATAAAAGAGAATTTATGAAGGATCACAAGGTCCCACAATAGGCCATCTGCAGGCTGAGGAGCAGGGAGAGCCAGTCCGAGTTCCAAAACTGAAGAACTTGTAGTTTGACATTTGAGGGCAGGAAGCATCCAGTACAAGAGAAAGATGTAGGCTGGGAGGCTGGGCCGGTCTCTTTTCACATTTTTCTGCCTGCTTATATTCTAATTGTGCTGGCAGCTGATTAGATTGTGCCCACCCAGATTAAGGGTGGGTCTGCCTTTCCCAGTCCGCTGACTCAAATGTTAATCTCCTTTGGCAATACCCTCACAAACACATCGAGGATCAATACTTTGTATCCTTCAATCCAATCAAGCTGACACTCAGTATTAACTATCATAAATGATTTTATTTCTCTGGGGTAGATACTCAGTAGTGGGGCTGCTGGATCAAATGGTAGTTCTGTTTTAAATTCTTGGAGAAATCTGTGTACGGCTTTCCATAGAGGATGTATTAATTTACATTCCCACCAACAGTGTTAAGCATTGTCTTTTCTCTGCATCCTCGCCAATATTTGTTGTTTTCTGTCTTTTTAATAATTGCCATTCTGACCAATGTAAGTTACTAGCTCATTGTGGCTTTAATTTGCATTTCTCAGATGATTAGTGATGTTGAACATTTTTTCATGTTAGTTGGTCATTTGTATGTGTTCTTTTGAAAAATGTCTGTTCCTATCCTTTGTCCACTTCTTAATGGGGTTTAAATTACAGGGTAACTCTAATAAAGTGCTGTAATTAGGATATTGAGAAAATACTGGAGTGTGTGAGATTAATGCTTCTAAAACACAAAAGACTTTCCCCTCCTGTTTTCTCCCAGAAATTTTCTTAGAGTAGCATTCTTGGTCTCTTTCCTCACCATGTGAGCAGGAGTCGTGTATTAGACTGGTGGCTTTGGGAAAGGAGCTTGGCTCAGGCCTCTTTTCTTCAGTGTTTTATAGTTAGTAGTAGAGACCCTCAGAAGCAAAGGCTGTGTCAGTCCATGTCTCTCTGGCTTGAGTGGGAAGCTTAGTTCTGGGCTTCATCTTAGTAGGCCTCTTGGACTGTAACACATAAGCCTTTCTTTTCAACAATGATAATAAATTGATGATAATAAAAGGGATTGGTTAGTCTCTGTCTGCCTGATTTCTCTGAAACTTCTGTATCCTAAACTCAGGTTTTGGGGAAAGGAGCAGTTTTTTTAAATAACCTCCCCCCAAAACCCCAAAGAGGACATTCTAGGAAGAAGAAACTATGTTGTTAGGGATGAGAATGAAGGGAATAAAAATGCACAGAAACACTTTCATCTTGAAACAAGCATCACAATTGTAGGGAATATGCTAAGTCACTTCTCATTTTATTGATCTGTTACTTGGAAAATTCTATACTTCGTTGCCAACTTTCTACTGATACCATATTGTATACCATATTGGTATATTGATACCATATTGATACCATGAACAGCTCAAAAATTCAATCACTTATGACAACAAATATTCATCACTTATAAGTCTGAGAGTTGGCCAGTGTTCTGCTGGGCTTCACCATACTTGGCATGTCTGCTCACTCTGGGATCTTCTCTGGGATGAGTTGCTATCATGGTGGGTGGCAGGAATGCAAACAGAACAGAGTGAACTCGTCATACCTCTCACAGTCATCGCTCAGATCTGGCATACTGTCATATCTATGCACATTCAATTGATTAAAGCAGCTCACATGAAAAACCCCAAAGCCAATGGGGCAAGGAAGTATGATCCAATCACAGTGAATTATAGCAAGGATGGGACTCTGATGCAGTCTCCCACATATGCTATTGGCTTTCATTTAGCTTCTCGTATATAATGTCTTTAGCTGCTTTTTATGCTATTTGCATCATCTAACTTATTTAACCTGTTTTTGATAAAACTCTGAAGACTTTCACATTTTTTTTTGGTTTATTTTCCTGCCATAAAGAACTATTAAATGCTCTTCTATGTGAATGCCTAAACTACTTTTGTGAGTTATTTTAATATTCATGAAACTCTAGGGAAGCCAGTAAGGTTGGACATACTTTTTACTACCAGAAAATATTTTATTTATTAACTGTTGGTGGGAGTGTAAATTAATTCAACCATTGTGGAATACAGTGTGGTGATTCCTCAAAGACCTAAAGACAGAAATACCATTCAACCCAGCAGTCCCATTACTGTGTATATATTGAAAGAAATAGAAATCATTCTATTATAAAGACATATGCACACGTATGTTTATTGCAGCACTATTCACAATAGTAAAGACATGGAATCAACCTAAATATCTATCAGCGATAGACTGGTTAAGGAAAATGTTGTACAAATACACCATGGAATACTCTGCAGCCATAAAAAAATGAGATCATGTCCTTTGCAGGGACATGGATGGAGGTGGAGGCTATTATCCTTGGGAAACGAACACAAGAACAGTTACATGGATATGTATGGATACATAGAGGGGAACAAGACACACTGGGGCCTGTTGGGGATTGGGGGTGGGGAGGGAGGGACAGTATCAGGGAAAATAACTAACAGTTACTAGGCTTAATACCTGGGTGATGAAATAATCTGTACAACAAACCCCCATGACACATGTTTAACAAACCTGCACATGTACCCCTGAACTTAAAAGCTGAAAAAATTATTAAATGAACAAGGCTCCTTATAACTGTTCCATCTGTGGCAGGCAGACTCCAAGGTGCCTCCTTGACCCCTGCCTCCTGGTAACCCCACAATTGTGGTCCCCTTGCTTTGACAGTGGGCAGGACCAATGGAATATGATAAGAGTGATGGGGGATGCATGTGATTAGGAAACTGAAGTCCTCAGTTCAGCAGCTCATAAGAAACTGATGCTGCCCACCACCACATAGGCTCAGAAATGGATTCTTCCCCAGTCAGTTCTCAGATGAGGCTGCAGCTCTGGCTGACACTATGGTTGGAACCTTATGAAAGGAAGCAGGGGATTCAGCTAAGCTTTTCTCATACTCCTGACTCACTGAAATGGTGAGATAATAAATAGGTATCATTTTAAGCTGCTAAGTTTGTGGTAATATTATACAGCAATATAAAACTTTCAAATCCATTGTCTGTTTTAGAATACCAAGGATAAACTGTCTTAATTTGCTGCCTGCCGGTTCTATGCTTTATTTCATTTTGATCTCCTATTTTGGTAGAGTTGGCTTAGTTGATGTATTAATGTCAAGAACTTTTGTTGGTAAGCTCTGTGTAAGCAGATTTGCTTAAATCCCTTTACGTCATGTGCTTGTGTGTTTACAGAGAATTAAAAATATGTTATTAAACCTGTACAATGTATTTGGTACAATTATATGTAGCGGAAATGGATACACAGAAAGACATGGTCCCTGCTTTCAAAGTGCTTATTGGAAGAGTCAGAGAATAACAATTAAATACAATGAAAAATTGCACATTTGAATAACTGCATAGAAGACATAAATAGGCCCCTGTGCTCTAGAATAACTGGAGGATCTTTTCTAGCAAAGTCTTTTGAGGAGTTAGCATTTAAGTTGAGATTCCAAAGATGAGAGGAGGTGAATATAGTGTTTAATTCTCCTTAGTTTTGAATTGGATTAGTTGGTGCTAAATTGTGTTTGCTCATGTGTGTAGAGACAACATAGATGAGATTTATAATAGAAATTTAGTTCAGAAATTTTATAAACACTAAGTTCTGGAAATCAAAAGAAAATATGAAATGAACAATAAGTGTATATATTTGGAATCTAATCTGGTGATAAGTAAGAATGGTATAATGAAATGCTATGTTAGAAATTCTTAGGACAAGAAAATGATCTTTTAAAATTATAAGGAGTTAGATTGAGTTCTATCTAGCATATATTGACCAAGCACACGACTAGATTCATATTTACAACAGCAGAGCCAAGCTGTTTTTTAAAGTACTTTGTGCGTCCATCTCCCTCTGGCATCTCTATTTCTCTGCAATTGCTCTGCTGCCTTTTATTAAGCTCCAGATATCTCATCCCACTGTGAATCTAAATCTTTTGCTTCTATCACTTCAGCACACGCATTCCATTTTAGAAGAGGCCAGTATGCATTCTGGGTGTGCCAAGAAGGAAATAAAGAGTTTTCTCTTATTTTGGCTTGAACTTTTTTCTTACCAAGTAGTTCTCAGAGGTGTTTATCTCTTAGGCATTTCTCCTGATGGCAATAATCTTTCTCCCAAAAGTATGTTTGGGTTTGAAAGTACGTCTGTCTTGAGAGTCTGGAGCCAGCTTAAATGTCAATGTGTCCTTTGTGAACATTAGTAAATTGTTGGGAATGAAAAGTGGTGGTGATGTCTGAATTCTGTGTGTATGTGAGTGAGTGTGTGAGAGAGAGAGAAGAGAGAAAGAGAGGGAAGGAAAAGGGAGTGAAGAGAGAGAGGGAGGAACAGAGTTGGGAGGAACCGGGGAAAGAGGAAGTGAGTGAGTGAAAGTGCAAATAGGAGGGAGACAGAAGGAGGAGGCAGATGAGAAGAAAGAAAACCTAAATTCTTCGAAACAGTTGAAAAAGAGAAATCAGTTTGACTTGAAGCAGGTGACAGGGTTGCAAAGACAATCACACCAGGACTATGTTTACTGATTGGACAGCAGGAAAAAAAAATGAGAAAAGGGAAGCAACCACTTAAGGAAATCTTTTCAGATAGACAGGAAGTCCCCAGAGAAGGAAAATAGGAGTGATGTGAGAATCCAGCTACTCTGCCTTTCCTGAGTTCTGTGTTCTAGAAAGAGAGGCTAATTCATGGTCCTAGTGACAATAGAGGAGAAACTCTTTTCTAAGTAAGTAGCTAGACCTCTGCAGCACAGTTTTAAAGTGCAATAAAAGAGAAGGATTACTTGGGAATTGATCGCCAAAGGCACTTGTTTCCCCCAGTACCAAAAAGTTGAGTGCTTGGATTGGGGTTACAAGCAAGTAATGACAAGCGTGGAATTGGAAATGGGATAGAATAGAAGGCTGATTAACACATTATAGGGTGTTCATGCAGTCTAGAAGTGACTCTATGTCTATGAATTCCTAGTGATTCCAGAAAAAGTGAAAAGATAAGGCAATAGTCCTGATATCCTACTTTGATTCTGGTGAAAGAAGAAAGGTTATTACATGTAAAACTCCTAGGAGGCATCTATTAATCTTGCTGTTCTTCCCTTCTCATCCCCACTGCTTACTTCAGACACATCATTTTCAGCTCTTTCTTGAACATTTGTCATCATACATCATATTTCTTTAAAATCCTTTTTTTTTTCTCTTTTTCCCAATGGCTAACACTGAAGCATAAAATCTTTTTAAGATACACAACCTCTAATCTTTGGAACACTTCTTTATATATATATATATATATTTTTTTTTCTCTGTGTTTTAGGTTTTGGGGTACATGTGAAGAACATGCAAGATTGTTGCATAGGTACATACATGGCACTGTGGTTTGTTGCCTTCCTCCCCGTCACCTGCATCTGGCATTTCTCTCCATGTTATCCTTCCCCGACTCCCCACCCCCCACTACTCACTATGCTACTGGAGCTTTAAAAGCAAACACATATATTACTCAGATGTAATTCAACCAGTTTATTTAACTTTTTTCATTTTAGATTTAGGGGGTACATATGCAAGTTTGTTACAAGGGTATATTGCATGATGCTGAGGTTTGGGCTTCTCATCACCCAGATAGTGAACATAGCACTGAATAGAAAGTTTTTCAGACCTTGCCCCCTACTCTCCTTTCCGCCTTTTTTAGTCTGCAGTGTCTGTTGCTCCCATCTTTGTCTATGTGTACCCCAGATTTGGCTCCCATTTACAAGTAAGAACATAAGATATTTGGTTTTCTATTTCTTTTCTGTGTTAACCTGCTTAGAGTGATGGCCTCCAGCTCCATTCATGGACATGATTTCATTCTTTTATATGGCTGCATAATATTCCACAGTGCATATGTACCACATTTTCTTCATCCACCATTGATGGGCACCCAAGTTGAGTCCATATCTTTGCTACTGTGAATAGTGCTGTGATGAACATATGAAAGCACATGTCTTTTTGGTAGAATGATTTATATTCCTTTGGGTTTGTACCCAGTAATGTCATTGCTGGGTCATGATTCAACCACAGTTTATTGAATGCTTGTATACGAGATGTTGTGCTCAGTGTGTGGATGAGATGAGAGATGAGAAATCTGCCTCTGTTTGTTTGACCTTATCAATCCAGCAGTTTAATGGGGACAGACTCGCCTTCAGCAGACACTGCTTACAGCTGTACATGCTCAACAGGGGAGGTTACATTTGAATAGAATATTAAGAGACAGTAATAGCTCACTAAATGGTGGGTGATGAAAGTGGAGCTATGCCATGGGGGAAAAGGAGGGGAAGGCTGGCTGTTTAGGGTGAAGGGAATGCCCTGGGTGATATTAATAGTACGGAAGGAACAAATAACTTGGCTCATTTCAGAAGTGAATGGAAGGTTCCAGGGAGTGATGAGAGATCAGATGAAAAGAGGAAGAGGAGCCAGTTCCTGGAGCCATGGTGTAGGTGACAGGGAGCTATTAAGGGATTGAGGCAAGAAGAATGATGATCGGGTTTGGTTTTAAAGATAAAATACCATTAGTTGTGCTGAGGGTGGATTTGAAGACAGGTTAAATAGAGGAAGAAAACAAGTTATTATACTATTGGAATTGTTGGTGTACTAAACAAGTTAGCGTACTGTTGCGATTGGCGTGAGAAATGAAGAGGGTCTGAAGTAGGTGGGGGTGGTGGGATGGACTACAGGGGTCAGATATATTTAGGAGGTAGCAACAATAGTGTTGAGTAACTGGTTGAATATTAGGGGTGGAAAGGAAAGGAGATTTTGTAATTCAGGAGGTGGGAAAGACATTTTGGGGAGAAATAATTTACCTTTGAACATGTGCTTGAGGGGTCATAGAAGTCGGCCTCATATACAATACAGTGACTAGAAGTCAGCCTCACACAATAAAGAGTGTACTTTCAAAGTAAACAAGATCACCTGGGCATTACAAAGGGTGAAAAGAAGGATCTTTGGGAATATCAGCAGTTGAAAAACAGGTAAAAGAGGAAGACAGGTCAGCCAAAAAATAGATTGCCGGAAAGATAGGAGAACCTCTTAACAGTGGAAAATGCCTCTAATCCCATAGTTAAAATGGCTAAAATGGATTACTTCAGCAAATGAATGGACTCATCAGTCAAAGAACAGGCATGCTCAAATTGAGAACTCTTTCTGTTGTTGATGCTTAGAATAATATTTCTGAATGAATGCTTATCCTAAAACTGAGTGTGTCAAAATACTCTTAATTAGTCCTGAAGAGGCCGTGGAAACTTATAATGTAAGGAGCCAATTTGATCCAGAATACAGAGGAGCAAATGAAAACCCTCAGTATGAAGGGAACTTTCTTTGAGTAGTTGATTTGAAGAGTATGTTATTTCTCTCACTTTTATTATATCACCATAATTATTTCTAAAAGTTTAGTTCAAGAAAACATTGATGTTCAAAAGTTAGATTTTATTGAAGAGGTACTTTAGAAAATAGTATCTGAAATATTAAAATATATCTGTATCTACATATATAGCTATATCAGATACAATTGTCCATTGGTTTTCTATATAAAAGTATATCTTAAGTATCTTTTTATATTAGTACACAAAGAACTTCCCTATTTTTTAAAGTATTTGTGCAGTATTTCACTGAATGAACGTACAATAGATAGCAACCCCATATTAATGGAACTTTAGGTGATTTTACATTTTCTCCATACAAACAATGCTGCAATGAATAGCTATGTACTTATGTCACTTTGACAATCTGCTATCATAGGATAAATTCCTGAAAGTGGAATTGCTGCATCAAATAGTATGTGCATTTGTAATTTCAGTAGGTATTGCCAAATTGCTTCTTTATGGGTTGTTAGAATTTGCATCCTCACCAGTAACATGCAAGAATTTGTGTTTTCTTGCCTGCTTTAGCAATAAAACCTGTCCAAATTTTCAAATATTGACAATCTGATAATGAAAAACAATGCAGTATAGTTTTAATTTGCATTTCTCTTTTTGAATGTGATCAAATACATTTTGTATGTTTGAGAGCCATTTGTGATGCATTTTATGTGATCTTATTTTAATTTTTCTGTTAATTTTTTTAATTGGTTGCAGGAATTTATTATGTACTAGTGAAATTAGTATGTACATTTTCCCCAAGTTTGTTTTTTAACTTTGTCTTTTAACTTTGCTTATGGTGGTTTGTGCTTTGCAGAAACATTTGACTTCTGTGATCAAATTTATTATTTAAAAGTATTTCTAAATTTCATAAGGTATACATGCTAAGGTTATAAGAAAAATCTTTCTTTTATCGCTTTATGGTTTTGTTTGTTTTAATTTTAAGGCTATTTGGAATTCTCCCTGATATACAACTGGAGTTCCTGCATAGGGATTTAGCTTAGACCTAGAAAATGTTGTTTTTAAATGAGACATTGAGAGAGAGAGAAACTTAAAGATGTTCTTTTAAGGTTAAAGGGTAGGACGATTGAGGAAACTGCTTTGTTGTGAAAGATGGCTGACATGATCTCAATACACAAAAGCACTAGAAGTAATTTCATTTTTCATGATTTATTTTAGCAATGTTTTAAATAGAATTGAGCTGGGTAAAGAAAGTCTTTAGAGTGTTTTGGAGTCAGACACAAAATTCTGACTATGCAAGTCAAACTCACAATGAGATTGCACCTTATACCTGCTGGGATGGCTATTATGAAAAGATGAAAGCACTGTAGAAAGCAATTTGAAGATTTCTCAAAGAACTTAAAACAGAACTACCATTTGACCCAGCAGTCCCATTACTGGATATCTGATGCAGCTGGAGGCCATTATCCTAAACAAAATAATGTAGGAACAGAAAACCAAACACTGTATGTTCTCTCTTAGAAGTGGGAGCTGAACATTGAGTACACAGGGACACTAAGGGGGAACAATAGACACTGGGGGTTACTTGAGGGTGGAGGGTGAGAGGAAAGAGAAGGAAGTCCTGCTATTTGCAACAAACGTGGCTGAATCTGGAGGACATTATAGTAAGTGAAATAAGCCAGATACAGAAAGATAAATACTGCATGATCTCACATGGGGAATTTAAATAGCCAACAGCCGAGAGTTGGATAGTGTTTGCCAGGGGCTGGAGGAAGCAGATGTAGGAAGGTTTTGGTCAAAGGATTCAAAGTTTCATTTATGCAGGATGAAAACATTCTGGAGATCTAATGTACGGCCATGGTGACTACAGTAAACAATACTGCATTGTATACTTGAAATTTGCTGAGACAGTTGACCTTGAGTGTTCTCACCACCCCCTCCTTGCCCCACATGTGAGAAACAAAATGGTGACCATGTGAAGTGATGGCTATGTTTGCTTAATTGTGGTGACCGTGTTATAGTGTACACATATATCAAAAGATCAAGTTGTACACGTTACATATATTTGGCAATGATACCTCAGTAAGTCGGAAAAAATAGTTTATGCACCATTCCTGTATACACACAAAAACCCAGTTCTGAGTAGGAGTAGGTATAGAATGAAAGAATATAAATCAAGAAGTCTTAGAGTATTGTGATAACATAGAACCAGACAGTTGAGGACAAATCACAAAGTAGTCCTTTTTTCTTATTTTGGCTATTAACCAGATTTTGGAATGAAACTGCAGAAGGATTATTGAAAAAAGTATCCCTGATGGTGTGATAAATACTTTATATAGCCCTTAGGTCAGGTTTTGTCATCAGTTTGGTTCAGATCAGGTTAGGTCAGGTTTTGCTGTCAAATGAGTTTCTGAAAAACTTCTGGTTTTAGAGCTTTTAGGATTTGAACATTTCAGTTAGGAAAAATGATTTTCCTTTTATTTTTCAGTGTCAGAACAGGGTTGTTGTCATCTGTGGTGGAGTGGGAGTGTATTTTATTCTTCAGAAAATCATTACAAGAGTAGAAAAGAAGACTCATGCTTTAAATACATCTTTACTTATAGTTTCACTTGATTGAATGGTAGGAACAATTTTTTTAAATCAAATACATATGTGTATGGAAAATGCTCAGACAATACCAAACTTCATTCTTCTCTGTACATTTTATAGTTTTAGATCATTTATATTGTGGCTTAAAGTTAACATCCTACTGGCTAAATATTCTGCTTATATTTTTATGCGGTGCATGGTGCTAGGCATCAGGGAAACAAAGTGATGCTCTCTCTTCTGAAGTATTTGTAGTCAATTTAGTGAGACAAACCAGTAAGTATAGCCCAGTATGGCGAGTGGTAGGTACAAATTGGCATAGGGTGCTTTTGGGGCATGGGGAAAGCATAGCTAAACTAAATAAAGGGAGGACACAGCTTGAGCTGAGTTCTGAAGGATGAAAACAAGTTAAGTGAAGAACTGGAAAAATGAGAGAACAATCAACTGCAAGATGTGTATGTGCGGAAGTTCAAATGGCTGACCTGGGCTGCAATGAAAGGTGCACGTAAGAGAGTGAAGAAAACAAAACCAGTGAGGCAGGAAAAAGTCAGATCATGGAGGATCTGATGTCCTAAGTGAGGGCACTGTTTTGAAACACATGCTAGTAGCAGATACCACTGAATAATTTTAAGCAGAAAACTGACACGACTAAGTTTGCCTTTGACAAAGACCACTGTGATATCTCTGTGGAGGAGAGATTTGGGCAGGCCACAGAGAAAGTCAGGAGACCCAGGCAAAAAATGATAAGGGCCTGTCCTAATAGGGTGGGTGGGAGGAGGAGAGACACTGAGGCAGTAGAAGCTATGGGGATTGATAATGGAATGTGGAAGAGGAATAAGTGAAATGTGAGCCCCAGCTTTCTTGCCTGAGTAGTTTGGTGGATGGTGGTACCTCTAATGGGGAGGAGCTGGCTTGGGGAAAGGTGATCATTTCTGTTTTGGATATCTCAAATTTGAGAGGCTAGTGGTATAATCTCACCGAGCTACCTAGGAGATAGTCAGCAAGGAGTGCTATGTGGGAGAGAGGTTAGAGCCAGAGAATAGTTTTGGACATTATTAGAATATATCTGGTTTTCACAGCAAAGATTTGGGTAGAACCAAACAGGATGGGGCTGTGGACAGTAAAGATGAGAAATTCTGGATTGATGCCTCAAATGCACAAATTGAGCAGCCATTATTTTTTAACAATTTCCTGATGAGGGTCCCTAAAAGCAATGAATGAACATTTCCAGCTGTATGGATCAGCTCCTTGTTGGTTATCGTGTAGCAGAGGGTGGCTAGAATGGAAAAGTCACAGAGTGGTGCCTGACCCTGTTGCACTTGACTGGGCTGTGCAACATTGCTTAGATTTTCACTCTGAGTAATCTCAGGGGTCCACTCTTCTATACTGGAGCTGGGTCTTTTGGGGAGTTAAGAACAAGTGATCTGGATAACATAATTGCCCCCACTGGTCATCATGAAATACTCTTAATTTCTTATCTTCCTGTATTTTGTCAGTGGAAGAATGTTAGAATGTTGCAGGCTTAATGTACGTGGAAATTTGGAATTTTGTTGAGGATGGTCAAGCCAAGTTTTGGAATTTAAGCCTCTGGACTATTTTTGTTACTGTTGTGAGCTGTCTGCCATTGTTCTCCTCTAATGTGCCACATCAAAATTTTCTATATCAGAATTTAAGGGAAAGATAGAAGAGATAATTCCAGAACCTTTGTCCATCACCATTTTGTGTTATAATCACGCTCAGTTACTATGTTCTAGTGTCATTGGTCTGGCTTCCTTCTCTTCAACTCATTTTATCTACCACAGGACTTTGGTACATTCTGCCTGGAATTGTTTTTACCTAGTTTTTTTTGTTTGTTTGTTTGTTTGTTTTTCGTTTTTAATCATGGCTGGCTCTTGTCCTTTCGGTGTCTGTTCATACACCACTTTCCTTCCTGATCACCGAATTCAGGTTCATCTCTCTCTCCCTCTCCCTCTTTTCTGCTGTCTATCAATTTGCCTACTTGCTTCATCTATTTCTTTTACTCAATTTTAATTTTGGTAAGGTAATAATTCATGTCTGTGTTCAGTAGTTTATCAAAATAATAATCAAATATATTTTATATTCATTCTCATTTTAACCATCTAATACACTCAGTGGGTGGTATTAACATTAACCTCATCAACACGAGGGAAATTGGAGGCCTGGAACGCTCAAGTGACTTACCCAGGGACGCATTGCTAGTAAGTGGAGAGTTGAACTTGATCGTAGGATTTCTGACTGATGGGCCATACCTGCTTTTAAAATACTGTCTTGAGTTCAGGTCACAATGTCATCTTCCTAAAGAGTAACATTTCTTTCAAATGATCTGCCTATTGCAAAGGTTTCACCTCTCTTTCTTTGTGAGTCGATTCCTTTTATAACCCCCTGAAATCTTAAGTGGATCTCTTAGAACTGCACAGAGGAATGATTTTGTTTTCCCTGGGAAAGGGAAACAGCCACTCCTTTCAGAACTGATAAGAAGTGATGGCTTTCCCTGGGGACATAATCAACCCTGGACAGTTGGTTCTGATGATGTCTGAGTTTCTTTCTCCAGCTCTACCTTGCGGGGAGGTGAAGGGTTTTCAGTGTTTACTTTTTAATGACTATGTAAGGGAACAAGAACAAACTGATGCCAGAGGTCAGTCATTGGAAATCGTAATGGATGTTCAAGGTTATAAGCCATGTGTCACTAGCAGGGGGCTGATTTTGGAGTCCTTTCCCCATACATGGTAATTATTTCAAGGAGCTCAATCAAACCCACTTCTGGCCCTGTGTAAATCAAAGGGAGAGTTAACTAGTTGCCAATTTCCCCCTTTAAATTACATTCTTGCCTGTCATTACATAACTTAATAACAGAGATACATAAATGAAAGTGCCAACTCTATATTTACTTGCACAATCTCTTCCCTCAATACTACTTCTAGCAAGAGGGGACAACCCTGATGAATCAGAAGTTCAAAGAGCACTGACAGCCGTCTAATTAAAAGAAGATGAGACATAAATTGCTCTGGGTGAGGCATATCCTCCTTACTTTCTTGAAATTATCTTAACATTTTTTTAAAATAAAAAACCGACTTTTATATTTTGTTTTCATGCTACAAAAATGCATCACTCTCCCACTCTAATAAATTCCTTCTCGATTACAGTGCTGGTATAAAAGAGAACACTTCAATACCATCATCTCTATTTCATCTAAGCAGACCATAAGGAAATAGAAAATCCCCTCAAGGGCACAGAAGTTATTCCCACTATATCAAGAAAGGTGTCAGAACAAGTCAGTGCTCGCTGTTGTGCAAATGTATCGCCATATTTTGCATATTCGTGTTGAAGCAGAGATTTAATTGCCAATCTCAACAAAAGCTCTGTACCTACAACCCAAAAGATCTAGGAAGTAACCCTTCAGTAATGATGGCTGCCTCTGGAGCAGGGACACAGGGAACAGGAGGATACCCAGAGAGGAACATGAAGGAACATCTGGGGTGATGGAAATATTCCATATCTTGATTAAGGAGGTTACTCAAGTGTAGGTAACTGTTAACTTATCAAAATATACATTCAAAAGCTATATATTTTAGTATATGTAAATTTGATCTCAATTAAGATGTTTTAAAAATGTGATGTTTTTCTTATTAGTTGATGCACAGGGCCTTTCCACCAATATCATTAAAATAAAAACATATCTATATGACACATTGACTTCAGGTTCTACCTGACACCCACAGGTGCCAAACATCAGTTGAAACCACAAAAGTTAGGAAAGTTTGAGGAATTTGCTTTAGAGTGCTGTAATCTGAATGTGTTCCTCCAAAATTCATGTGTTGAAACCTAATCCCCAAATCAACAATATGAAGAGATGGGGTCTTTAGGAAGTGATTAGCTCACAAAGGTGGAGTCCTCATGATGGAATGAGTGCCCTTATACAAGAGGCCTTGTGGAGCTTGTCGGCTCTCCCACTGTCTGGGGGCACAGCAAGAAAGCACCATCCCTGAGCCACATACCGAATCTGCAGTGCCTTGATCTTGGACTTTCCAGTCTCATACTGTGAGCAATAAATTTCTGTTGTATATGTATGTGTATATATATATATGTGTGTGTGTGTGTGTGTGTATATATATTCTCATATTCTCTCTCTCTCTCTCTCTCACTCACACACACACACACACACACACAAAAAAAAAAAAAAAAAAAAAAGATTTGTGTCTTTAGTCTCTCTTGCTGGTCCATACCCTTGCTCCACGGAGTCATTAACTATTTCAGCTAAATTTGTCCAACTGGTGTCCAGTTGTGTCTACCTCAGGTAAGCAAGTGTCTATGTCCTGTGCTTCTCAGCAGACATCTCTTTTTGTATTTCAAAATTATCTGTCACCTCAACTCTGAAGGTTTCAAAAAGATTTATGAACTTGGAGTTTACCTAGCTTTTTCTTTTCTTTCTTTTTTTTTTTTTTTTTGCATGTGATAATAGGAGAAAAACTCCTCATAGGTTCTTTATATCTGTAAGTAGAAACTGCTATTTTTAATTATTAAAAACTTTTTTTCCTAAAAGAATGGGCCAGACTTTATTCCATAAAATAAAACGTGTTTTCCTGTTTGGATTTTTTAAAAAATAAAAGCTGCAAATTTGGATTTTTGGGTAAAATCTTTTTTAAGGTTCTAAGTTGGGCATTTTGAAAAGGACAGACTTTGTTGAATCCACCTCTTCTATGGACAACTATTTTGCCATTTCTGATAAATCCAGAAATCTCATTGATTTACAAATCAATACTGAGTTTCAGAAATTTTGTGGTTTGCTCAAAGTTACTAAGAAAAGGTCAGGTGAAATGAAATCCACTTGTGCTATTTATTTTTTACTGTGGTGAAATATACGTAAGGTACAATTTACCATTTTAATCATTTTTAGAAGTACAAGTCAGTGGGCATTAAGCATATTCACAATATTGTACAATCATCACCATTATCCATTTGCAAAATTCTTTCTCCCAATCTGAAACTCCGTACCCTTTAAATAATAGTTTTCTGCTCTGACTTTCCCCTGCTCCCTGGTAGCCACCATTCTGCTTTCTGTTTCTATAAATTTACCTATTCTAGATACCTCATAAAAGTGGAATAGTATTTGTCTTTTTGTGTGTCGCTTATTTCTTTCAGCATAATGAATGAAAAGCTCATCCATTGTAGCATCTGTTAATTGCCTTCCATTTTAAGGCTGAATACTTTTCCACTGTCCACACTTTGTTTATCCATTGATGGACACTTGGGTTGTCCTTTTGGCTGTTGTGACTAATGCTGCTGTGAACATTGGTGTACAGGTATCTGTTTCAGTCCTTGCTTTCAATTCTTTATGGGCATATACCCAGAAGTGAAATTGCTGGATCGTATAGTAATATGTTGATCATTTTGTAGAAACTTCGCACTTTTCCATAGCAGCTGTGCCCATTTCCTACCCGGAAATGCATTACTGTGCATTTCCTACCAGTAATGCACAAGAGTTCCCATTTCTACATATCCTTGTCAACATCATTTTCTGTTTTAAAAATATAATAGCTATTAGCAGATATGAAGTGGTTAAATACACTTTTTTTGGATTCTCGGTATAATTCTGCTTTTCTAGAATCACATCTGATGATGCCAAATGGACAAGTTACAGGAAAAAACTTCATGACAATTAATGTAATTAGGTAATCTTTTTATATTTGGGGTTAATATAGCAGAAAAGAAAAAAACAGCGAGGCTCTGTGTTACTTCCAGAGAATCTTGAGGTCAAAACAGAGCCAAACTTCCACAAATTGGAGACCATTCCTTAGCAGTTGAAAAGAAATGAAGAAAAAAACAAAAGCTCATCTCTCAAGTATTCCAGTTATAAATTGTCCCCTGATGACCCTGCTACCCTGCTGGGTGTCTTCATAACAAAGACAGTGTGACTTTGGCAACTTCTGTCACTTCTCTGTACTTTTGTTTCCTCATCTGGAAATAGGGGCAACGAGTGTTTTCCTCATAGGATAGACATGAGGATGACATGATTTGATTTACAGAACCTCTTAGGACACTGTCTCACACAGAGCAAATGTTCTGCAGGCAGTATAAATAATCTTAGCATTTCTCTTCAGTAGTAAAAGCACAATTATAACAGTAGTAATAATTTTAAAAGTGTTAAAAAATAGGTATTTAAAATAGAAGGGATTTAAAAGATGGTGGGAAATTAACTGGAACCAGAATTCTCATTTTTACTTTTGCTATTCCTTCTTCAGGAGCCACAGTTATTTCAAGAGTTGACACATACCCAGTGGATCTTGGGCAGAGTAGATTTGCCCTGATTCAGGGATGTATTTAGTTTTCTTTTTTCTTTTTTTTTTTCCCACTCTGAACAACTTACATAAAGAAGAATTAAAGTATTCTAGTTTGCAGAGGCCACAGTGATATGTACGGCAAAGGTGATGTTCTGAGTTTGCCGTGTGTCGGTAACTGAAAAGGAATAAAATGACTCATCTGATTTGTTTTCTGTGATCTCCCATGAACTCTGTTAGGTCAGAGCTTCCAAGTGGGAAAAAAGGAAGCCTTAATTTCATTGTTTAGTGGGAGAGACATTCTCTCTATTTATATAGATGACAATCCCACAGTGCTTTCATTTTGTTCCTTGATTTAATGGTAATATTGTTCTAGTGACTTATTAACTGGAATAGGATCAGATGTTGAGTTTGTTGCCTGCTTCACATTTTCTTGCTCTTTTCATTTATTCGCTCATCAGTATTCTCACTCATATCTGATGGGCTCAGCAGGAAATAAATGACATACATAAATTGGGGTAATTTGAGTATGGTTTAATAAATAACCTATTTTCAAAGTCATGGGTGGATGTCGGGTACCCCAGGTGATAGTGGATTGCTCAGTACTAGTAACAGAGGGGTCTGCAACTGGGGAAGGGAGAGTAGCTCCTGGAATCTCAAAGGAGCCAGTGTGAAGAGGGCCACTTTAAAAGGAGTGTGACCATTGCACAATGATGAAAGCAGACAACCAGAGGTGACCCCATAGGGAGAAACCTGGGGGACCAAATATTCCTACTTCTCGCTCTTTCCCACCAATTTCTTGCCAGGATTTCACCATGTCTGATCCCAAGGGAAACCAGAGCTTCGGAGCTCATTGATATAGTTCTTACAGGTCAGCCTTAGCTGAACGGGGTAGGTTTGCATTGAATGCAGGAGGTATCACATTCTACCTGTATCTAGTTTATTGAGAGTTTTTAGTATGAAGGGGTGCTGAATTTTATCAAAGGCTTATTCTGCATCTCTTCAGAAAATCATGTGGTTTTTGTCATTGGTTCTGTTTACGTGATGCATCATGTTTATTGATGTGCGTATGTTGAACCAGCCTTGCATCTGAGGGATG
>CAUYLG010048678.1:0-53167 GCA_963573385.1 Cacajao melanocephalus
TCCTTCACTGATGAAGCTTAGTTTGGCTGGATATGATATTCTGGGTTGAAAGTTCTTTTCTTTAAGGATGTTGAATGTTGGCCCCCACTCTCTTCTGGCTTGTAGGGTTTCTGCTGAGAGATCTGCTGTGAGTCTGATGGGCTTCCCTTTATGGGTAACCCAACCTTTCTCTCTGGCTGCCCTTAGCATTTTTTCCTTCATTTCAACCCTGGTGAATCTAACAATTATGTGCCTTGGGGTTGTTCTTGTTGAGGAATATCTTTGTGGAGTTCTCTGTATTTCCTGGATTTGAATATTGGCCTGCCTTGCTAGGTTGGGAAAGTTCTTCTGGATAATATCCAGAATAGTGTTTTCCAACTTGGTTCCATTCTCCCCATCACATTCAGGTACACCGATCAAACATAGATTTGGTCTTTTCACATAATCCCATACTTCTTGGAGGCTTTGTTCATTTCTTTTCACTCTTTTTTTTCTCTAGTCTTGCCTTCTCATTTTATTTCATTGAGTTGGTCTTCAATCTCTGATATCCTTTCTTCCACTTGATCAATAGGTTCTACTTCAGCAGACTTAAGTATCCCTGCCCAGCAGCTCTGAAGGGAGCAACGGAGCTCCCAGCACAGCACTTGAGCTCTCATAAGGGACAGACTGCCTCCTCAAGTGGCTCCCTAACCCCTGTATATCCTAAGAGACATGTCATACAGGAGAGCTCTGGCTGACATCTGGCAGGTATCTTTCTGGTACGAAGCTACCAGGGGAAGGAACAGGCAGCAATCCTTGCTGTTATGCAGCTCCCGCAGGTGATTCCCAGGCAAGTAGGGTCTGGAGTGGACCTCCAGCAGTCCTGCAGCAGAGGGGCCTGGCTCTTAGAAGGAAAACTGAAAAACAGAAAGAAGTAGCTTCAACATCAACAGAAAGGGACATCCACTCAGAGACCCCATCTGAAAGTCACCAACTTCAAAGACCAGAGGTAGATAAATTCACCAAGATGGGAAGAAACCAGCACAAAAAGGCTGAAATCACCAAAAACCAGAATGCCTGTCCTCCTCCAAGGGATCATAATTCTTCACCAGCAAGGGAACAAAACTGGATGGAGAATAAGTTTAATGAATTGACAGAAGCAGGCTTCAGAAGGCGGGTAATAACAAATTTCTCTGAGCTAAAGGAGCATGTTTTAACCCAATCCAAAGAAACTAGGAACCTTGAAAAAAAGTTAGACAAAATGCTAACTAGAATAACCAGCTTAGAGAAGAACCTAAATGACTTAATGGAGCTGAAAAACACAGCACAAGAACTTCACGAACATACACAAGGTTCAATAGCTGAATTGATCAAGTGGAAGAAAGGATATCAGAGATTGAAGTTCTTGTAGAAAATTAAGAAAACCAGGAAACACAGGATTCCAGCATGGTGAAAGAGAACTGACAGTCGAGTCAGGAGAATAGAAAGTAGAGGAATGTGACACTGAAAAGCATGTGACAGTCTAGACTTCCTGGAAAAGAAGTAGCACGTGCACTGCTGAAGATAATGATGAATCCTCCAAGAGTAATTAATATCTGGCTCGTGAGAAAGGAGAGTAAAAGGTCCAGGCATGGTGGCTCACACCTGTAATCCCAGACTTTGGGAGGCTGAGGCAGGAGGATCGCTTAAGACCTAGAAGTTTGAAACCAGCCTGAGCAACATGGTGAGACCCCCATTTCTACTAAAAATAAAAAATTAGCCAGGCTTGGTGGCACACACCTGTAGTCCCAGCTACTCTCAGGAGGCTGAAGTGGGAGGAGAGCTTGAGCCCTGGAGATCAAGGCTGCCATGAGCTGTGATCGTGCTACTGTACTCCAGCCTGGGTGACAGAGTGAGACCCTGTCTGAAAAACACACAAAAAAGAGGAGAGTGGAAGAATGTGATTTAGACAAGAGAGCAAAGGAATAATGGGGCATAGTAGAATGCCAATTGGGAAAGCATCATGATTCATCACAGAGGGCTTCAAGTACTGGGTGAATATTAGCCTTTTGAGTAAGAAATGGGGATTGTGAATGCCTGTATGTGGCTCTATGCAGATTTGGTCTGGCCTATTGTTTGTCTTTCCCCAGTACAACAGTTGGCTAGGAAAGCCTAAAAAAAACGTGTTGAGCCTATTTGTTGGGAAAGGAGAGAATTCTGGATAATATTTGGGCAGTATGTTCTATGGGGAAAAAATTGCAGACATACTTGAAGCATTGCTATTCACCTTTTCCAATTAACTTTTGTGACTTTAGATGAGCAGTAAGTATTTAAAAGGTTACCAAGATGGAATCCAACAATGGGAAGTCTCTGAATCATGATTGTATTTAATAGGAAGACAAATTTTAGGCTACCAGTGGCACACATCTTATTAGAATGGGGAAGAATATATTTGCCTGGTCTAGAGTTCTATGAACTGGACATGGGAGATATGAAGAGAAACACTCAGACTAACTCTCTGTGGAAGACCTGGTTGACATGAAAAGATTACGGGAGCTTCTCAGATTTTGACAAGTGAAAATTGGCAGGAAAGCCAAAAATAACACTGAAGCCTTAAACATTCATCCCTTGTGTGATATGGACGTAGCAAACAAGATGAACAAAATAAGCCTGAGACCATAATCAGTAAGCGTGAATTCAGATGCAGCACTTGGTCTACTGTTCCAGAGCCCTCAACTGGAAAAGTGCAGTGGCAGAGCAGTGGCAGGGGAGAGGTGATGTGTGTCAGGATGCTGCATACCTGGAAGAGGATCCTTTTACCTGCTGGTGCAAGCACATTGCAGGACAGGAGAAAGAATTAAAAAAAATAAAAACAGTCCATTGTTTTTGAAGTAGAGTTGAGGCCCTTTGATGAGATAGGTAAAATGAGCAATGCATTTCTGATGCAGATACTAAAATTGTCACAGAAAAAAATATATACGGTGGTGATAGAGAGTTTCAGCTAGCTGGTCATCTGCATGGATGTCTCAGTTGGCTGAAGTTAACCAAATTCTTATCTGGCTTTATTCACAATTCTATTCACCAAAAAAGTTATATAAGCCAGTGATACTATCTGTCATCCAATGTAAATAATTTCATGATTTTAGTCCATTTGAATAGTATTTTCCTTTCCACCTGGAGAACCGTAAGACTAATAAGTTGCAGCTGTCTCAGAATCCAAGTAGAACATGTGTCTGATAGTCAGTTGACTAAAACGATAAAATAATCTAAAACGTTATTTTCCTAATTTAGTAAATTCTTTTCTATTTGCCATTCAGATAGCTCTGGAGTCTTCACTCCCCTTTTTACCATGTAATGGAGGAAGTTTATGATTTTCTATTCTTATTACATGAAATGCAGAGAAGAGAGTAAGGGGCACTGAAGGAAGGAAAAATGGTATACAAGACCTGGTTCTTCAAAATAGTATTTCGATAAGATGAGAATGTGAAGAGGCCAGTTTGGCTGTAGTGCTTAAGAAGAGAAGCAGTGGGGAGTAATTTTGGTTAGATAGTTGACAGTTAGATTGTGGAAGCCTTGAGAGCCAAGTTAAATTGTTTGAATTTTATATTTGGGGTATAGGAAGCCTCAAAATATTTGAGCAGGAAGTGTCAAAAGGAGAATGATTTTTAGAAGTGCTAATTTGGGTGCCATAGCTAGGAAAAATTTGTAGGTCAAAGCGATTAGGAGATACTGGAAACAAGGGAAACCAGACAGGAGAATATTACACTAGAACAAGCCAGTTGAGAAAAGCCTGAACTAAATTGATGATAGTGACAGTGGGAAAGAGAGATTATGCAAAGAAAGAATTGTTAGGGCTTGGTAAAGGACAAAGAGAGAAGTGAGATTACGCTGAAGTTTTGAGCCCAGGTGACCATGATAATGAAAGGGAAGATTAAAAATATTATTGATATATGACATCTTGGTGATGGCAGAAAACCCAAGTGTAGAAGCTCAAGAAGCAGTTTGAGATATGGAAGGGCAGGTAAGATCAGAATTTGGAAGTATATAGATTTTGTATTTATTTTCATAGGGAGTTAACAGCTGAAGCTACAATAATATGAGTTTACCTAAAACATTCATGACATTAGAACTATTTTTGCCAAATTATTTTTTCCAGTGAATATGGTTTAAGGTAGTTTTTCATGTTTGCTATAAGCCAGAGTTCAGTTTTAGACAAGAGTCTGGCCTGTTTAAGCTGAAAGATATTTGGCTATGAAGAGGTTTATGAAATCATTGTGACAGAAGGAGCTGAAGACACAGGGTCTAGGTTGAGCTTCCAGGAATGATTCTCAAACGTTATTAGAGAACTGAACATCCAGGTGAGCTGCTGCCACCTTCTCCACCCGAGCCAGGAGTCCCTGGATCAGGAAGCCTGGGTTACTGCGGCTGACCGTGAGACAATGCTGTCTCCAGCACAGACCTTTCTAGGAATATGTACATTAAACGCTACCTTTTTCTTCATGCAAGTCCTTCTGAATTTAAATCCCAAACCTGAATTTAAAAGGATCAAGAGATGTTTTTTTTTTTTTCCAGCTTCTGTATGCTAGAAGAGAGTTGGCATAAATGTTGAGTAAACCAATCCATAATATTCAACACTATGTCTCAGCCTCATTTCACAGTAAATATCTAGAATCAAGTTGAACTTTTTTTTCTTTTTTTTAACAACTTGACTGCAACATCATCAAGTTGAACTTTGAGAGTTTGCATGATTCTTTTAATCAGACCAATGAGACTGCAATGTTGATCTTTCTGTGGGCACAATATCATGTTGTTCACTGTGTTTTCAGCATATTCTTTATAGGACTACTAGTTCAGGGATGACAGTAAAGGCCAAGATTCAGAGGTTGCATCCAGTTTCAAAAGGACAGCATGCCATCATTGATTTTTGCCTGCCTAGGGTGAGGAAAGGGAGGGGAGGGGTCAGTGGCTTCTTCTATTTGCCATCTCCATACTAGCTCACTGCTTCATTAGTGATATACTTATTGCTTTGTCTGTCACTGTGGAATACTTTCCTTACATGTTAGAAGAGACAGACACTCTAACATTTTAGTGAATAGTGTTTTTACCAGTAGTTTTTCTCTAATAGAAAACTAGTAGAACACATACTAAGTCCTAAGTACCCTGAGTATATTGTATGATCTTAACTATGTTATTTTTTAACTCTAGATTTATCCAGTGGTATCTTCCCCACCCTCTTCCTCAGTTCTTCTATGACTCATCTGCTGATTTTATCCTATTTTTTTTCCTAAACTGCTTCCTTGGAAGGATCAGTTCCCTCATTAGAATACTTTTTGGAAAGTATTCTAATGAATACTTTCCAAAGGGCCATCAGGGCCAGGCAGTGTGGGGGCAAAGCTAGAAATGTCCTGTGCAACTTTCAGCTTCCAAGAATGGGAGCATCAGTGGCCTGAGGGGGTAAACTTTTCTGCTGCTACGAGGAGACCAGGTAGATTTAATCTTAACTTTTCTAAATGTCTCTCTCTGCCCCTGTTTACTCATCTGCCAAAGTTACCTTCTTTCTGACATTTTGTTGATGACCTTCTCCCAGCCCCATTCTAGACTAAATTAGCCACTCCTTTCTCTGTACTGTCTTAGTATACACCTTCTGCTGTAGCAAATAGCATATTACATTTTGGTTATTCATGTACATCTCATTTTCAAATTGAACTATTCAAAGGCAGAAACTGTCATCTTAAAACCATAATGTATTGAGTATTTTACATCTATTATCTCATTCAGTTTTTACAACAAACCTAAGGAAACAAGCTCAGAGGGGTTAAATATCATGCTCCACTGAAATGTAATTACTTAGCAGAAATAGGGCTTGAAACTAGGTCAGGATTTATATCTATACCTAGCACAGTGCTTGGCATCAGGTGTGTAGAGGGTCAATAAATGCCCAACAAGTAAGTAATTAAACGTACAAACTGTATGTTACAAGAAAGTCTTTTGGCCATCAGATGAAAACAAGTCCTTTCAGTTACTTTCACAGCTATGAGTATGCTGCAGACTTTAATTCAAACCAGACCTTAATACCTAGAAGAAGAAGGATGTATCACAAAGCCAGATTACCAGCAACAGTGCTGTAACCGCCTCACTTAAGGTCATCTAGCAAGCTTGGCCTTCCCGATAATGTTTTTGACATCAGAAAAATCATTTAAAGATTCGATTTAAAATGTTAATACTGTAGTGTCAGAAACATACAAACATGAAACAAGAAAAGAAGTTTTCTTTCCATTGTGCAAAATGAGCTTTGTCATGCCCTGTGTTCAGAAGGGAGATTTTCTTTTGTTAAATATTAAGACCTACTTAATGAACTTGGACAGAGAAGTACACTTTTCCAAGTTTGTATAGTTTACATGATTATCTGTTTTTGGTACCACTATCTCCTGTGTTGCTGAAGGAGTTTCTTGCCATGATTTGAATGAATAAAAGTCTTTTCCAACTAAGATGGTTTTAGATCTAATGTTTTTGTCTTCTGGCATTATTCATAAATGCCAGCCAGGTACCCGGGCTATTTTTTGGCTTTCCTTTTCTGCTCCAGAGTGGGTTTTTCCATCAGTAGGTCTCCCACATTTACCATCCATTGGAGTGGAGGTTGGGAGTGGCCATGTGTGTCCAGGGTGCTGTGCTGGGAATGCTGGAGACTATTCCCCTGTGTTCATGAGCTCACCCTGTTTCCATGTGTCACTGCACACATGTTGGATCCTGGTGGAAAAATAGTTTGGTTCAAGTGGAAATAGCAGGAAGTAGGACAACTGCATTCAAAGCTTTTCATTTCCTTTTCCTCAGCATCCAGCATATGGCTCACAATAGGGTTACTGAGTATATAGTACTGCACAGTTTCTCCCTTCCTTTGCTTTTCTCTTTTGCTCCTTTGCTATCACCACTCCTGACCTTAAAGCCAAATAGTGTTCCCAGTGTCTGCCTCTTGGGAATATTAGTTTTATATTGATAAAAAATTTTTCTTAAAAATCTAAACTCAGGAATTCTCATATACCGTCAGATTTTTTTAATGTGATCATCCACTGTAAGACTTTTTTTTTAAATCTTTTTTTGGGAGTGGGAAAAGGTTTGGGAAGAGGCAGTGTGATTTATGACAGTCTTGTGGTAGTAGGAGTGGAGAGATTTGGTTTTTGGTCCTAATTCTGCCTCTATCTAAATGACTATTTCAGACAAGTCGGAAGGCTAAAGAGATGATCTTTAAAATCCTTTCCAGATTAAAAAAAAAAAAAAGATTCTGGATTTTATCCATCTAGTTTTTGATTTTGTCTTTTTTGGGGTGGTGGGTTCTCGGAATTTTAATGAAATAGAATTTAGAAGAGGTACAAAGTGTGAACAGAACTGTTTTTATATGAGAAGGATTTTCTACCATAACACATTTTCTATTGATTTGTGGTTCTACACTTTCTCTGTGAATTAAATTCTTCAAAATTATCCACAGTTCACGATATATTTAGAGCCATTGGAATATAATTAGATCTTTCTAAGTAACTCTCAGATTGACCACTAAATTGTTTCTGGAGCTATCCTAGTTTATTGAAAACAGGGCCTTAGTATCTTCCTAAGGAGAAACAGAATAATTTATTTTAAGAAACTTACTGGAATGGATCAGCCTCGGAATTTGTGCTTAGGATTCTAGCTTCTCTTCCCCTACTTCCAACCTTTATTTTTGTACTGTGTTTACTACTTACCTTCAACAAATTGATTCCTCTCTCTGGGCCACAGGCTACCCAGCTTAAGAACAGTGGTATATTTCAAAATTATCTAGAATGTAATGTAAGGGCTACCGAATTAAACTCTATAACATGTTTTAGATAGCCTGATAAAAACAGATAAGGAAAATTTATTTTAGTCTCATTTTCCTCTTTGTGCTATTAAAGACATTCAGCATGAGAAATGCTATTTCTGTTTTCCCAGTAGAATTTTTGAAAATGTTGACTACGGTGGCAAATTTTTTAAAAGAAAAGTCCATCAGGCATTTATCAAGCATAAGCATTAACATTATTTATTAAACTTCAAATTATTAGCATTGCATTTTTTTTCCTGGCACTATCAAATTTCCTTTTATATCTTGGTGATTAAATGTATCCTATATCTACTAACAAGTGGGCGACTTCACTTTGTGCTAGACAGAAACCCTAATTCTCCCTAGAGACTTTAGATTGTTTCATTTTATGTACAGTGGATCAGAAGATCCCCTTTCTTTATTTTATAAACTCCACTTTTATCCAAGCATCTTTGTTGCCTGGCCTAACTGAGTCATAGGTGTCACTTAAAGTTGAATAGTGTTCATTATTGATAAATATAATCTGCATGGTGCTATTGTTAGTAATAATCTAAGATGCTGTTCTTTACATTTGGCAGCTGAATTTTCAAATCCACATGTCTTTGCAGATTAAATACTTATATCCTGCTATGAATATTTAAAACATCAAAGACTTATTTTGCTTTGAAGTAGTCAACGTGTTAACTTATCACACTATTGGCATCCAGATCCTTTATTGTTTTATTTTTTCATGGTTTTCAAATTTTACACCACTTCTATGTAACAAATCTGCACATCCTGCACAGGTACCCCAGAACTTAAAAGTAAAAATAAAAATAAATTCTGCTAGGTCAGTGAGATGGGCATTTTACCTGCCAGTATGTGGTAGCACAGGGTGAATCCTGGTTTAGGGGGACCTGAACCTTACATAATTGGGGGTGGGAGAGGACCTTTTAAGAAAAAGAACACAAAGTAGGTATGATAGTGATACATAACATAGGAAACGAAATCACACGCACAAATTTAAGAGCTGACAGATACTGCACATTAAATTAACTTTCTGAAATTCAACTGTTCTTTTCCCAGTATTTTTTGATGTAAGCTCTTTGATTACTTCTTTACATATCAACAATTTTTAAATTTTATATCATTTTCTATAAAGAGAATAGAATAATCCTTTCTCCAGCGTGGTTGATAGAAATTTGTTTTCTTATTGATAATTGTTTACAAAATGTTTATTTTATTTCTACAACCCATGATTGTGTAAAATTATGGATTTTTGTCAAATTTGGAGAACCTGTGGAAGTTTCATTCACATATGAGTTTGCATATGTGTTCTCTGTAGTACTCCTCCAAATACAGAAATTGAAATCAATTTTATTTCATGAAAGTGCCATCGAAAGCATAAAATTATGTGATTTACAATTGTAAATGCTGCATTGTTGAGCATATCCTGACAGAAAAAGAACTACTTTGTCTACACATTTATGGAAACTGCATTCTCTACTCACAGTTTTACATATCTGGTGATTGGGAGAACTTTCCCTTTACTAGCTTCTGACCGTCTCCACTTCCAGCTTCACCCATGTTCTTCTGTTGCTGGGTGCCATAGGAACACGTTCGTATCACAATACACCTTCCAACTCTGCACATACATGTTGTGATGGCAGGTGAGACAATACTAGGGATATTCCTGAAAGCCATTCCTTAAACCAGTTTGCCTAGCAGTAACTTATTTATACAAGTAAATGACTGTGAGTCATGAATTTATCTTGTGAAAGCCAAATTAAATGTATATTCTATTTGATTTCCTCTCAGCTGGATCTTAAAAATGCCCACAAGTAGTTTACCACCAACAACCTGAAAGTTTGGACGTAGACATGGAAAGAGGCAGTAGTCTTAACTAATTCCTGTTTTAAAAGATCTTATTTTTTGCATATGTTACAGAAACACCATCTGAACACACTGCTTGGGTCCCTTCTAGGATGTTGGAAGGTGCCTGTGGATGCTGAACCTAAAACTCTGTTCACTTTATGGAAAACCTAACTCTGATTGCCTGGGCTTTTTGACTTTGGAAATAATGTTTTTTATATCCCTGGTCCAAGTGTGAACATTCCCTTGAGGCACTAGTGCATGATGCTGATGGCAGTATCTGATGTCATTTAGCAGAAATGAGGCCTCTCTCTTTCCCCCTCCCCATGTTTCCTTTTGTTTGTGGTATCCCCAGAGCCTAGAAGTACACTTGGTACACAGCATGTGGAAAAGTAAAAAGATAGGGTCTTTCCAGGGTTCAAATCCTACTTTTGTCCTATGACTTTTGGAAAATTATGTTTATGAGGTTCAATTGTAAACTGAAGTTAATAGAAACCTTTAAAAGTTTCTGTGGGGAATTAGAAAAGCTACTTTAAATTTAATACAGAAAAAAAGAGCCCATATAGCCAAAACAATCCTAAGCAAAAAGAACAAAGCTGGAGGCATCACGCCACCTGACTTCAAACTATACAAGTCTACAGTATCCAAAACAACATGGTACTGGTACCAAAACAGATATATAGACCAATGGAACAGAACAGAGACCTCAGAAATAATGTCACACGTCTACAACCATCTGATCTTTGACAAACCTGACAAAAACAAGCAATGGGAAAAGGATTCCCTATTTAACACAATGTGTTGGGAAAATTGGGTAGCCATATGCAGAAAACTGAAACTGGACCCCTTCCTTACACCTTATACAAAAATTAACTCCAAAAAAAGAAATTAACTCCAGATGGATTAAAGACTTAAACATAAGACCTAAAACCATAAAAACCCTAGGAGAAAACCTAGGCAATACCATTTAGGACATAGGCATGGGCAAAAACTTTATGACTAAAACACCAAAAGCAATGGCAACAAAACCCAAAATTGACAAATAGGATCTAATTAAACTAAAGAGCTTCTGTACTGCAAAATATACTATCATTAGAGTGAACAGGCAACCTACAGAATGCGAGAAAAATTTTGCAATCTCTCCATCTGACAAAGGGCTAATATCTAGAATCTACAAGAATCTTAAAACAAATTTATAAGAAAAAAACAACCCTATCAAAAAGTGGGTGAAGGATATGAACAGACACTTCTCAAGAGCAGTCATTTATGAGGCCAACAAACATGAAAAAAGCTCATCATCACGGTCATTAGAGAAATTAAAATCAAAATCACAATGAGATACCATCTCACGTCATTTATAATGGCAGTCATTAAAAAGTCAGGGCAACAGATGCTGGAGAGAATATGGAGAAATAGGAATGCTTTTATATTGGACTTTGTATGAACATGAATAAAATTTGATTATGTTATGCCACAATGAATTGGGTTTTTGTTTGTTTGTTTGTTACTGCAGTTTGCCTAGCATTATCCAGTCGTTGTTACTATTGAATTGAATAGAACTTCTCACAAATTTTGGCAATTTTATTGATACATGGAGCTAAAGTGTTGGCTCCTACCCTCAGATAATGGAAACAGTAAAATATTCCTGTTGCAAATCAAACCTCTAGTTCTTTCACAAACATAGATTGTAATAAAAGTAAGTGAAAATAAAATAGGAGGGAGAAAAAAGTATATTAAATTTCCCATTGGCTCACCAGCTAATCCTCTTTATTAGGCTACCTTATTTCCTTGAAACCTTTAAGAGTCAATACATATTTTCATGACTTATTAAAAAATAATGTCTCTATCAAAGTTTTAGAAATTATGTTTCCTCCCTTCTAAATTTCATTGGTTCAACAATCCTCCAAGATATTTTTTTTAAAGAAAAGGTCTAATTTGAGTTGTGTATTGTCTATTCCAATAGGAATAAATCCCATAATCACTGATTCTTGGCTAGGTGGCTGGTAAGTTACATTTAGCATTAAGGCATTAGCAAGAACTGGCACAAAGTGAATATGTGTGTTTTTGGTTTTGGAGGAAAAACAAAACTATTTGATAAACCTCTATTAACCACTTTTTAGTGGTGTAATTCTAAATATGGTTCGATTTACTGAGCTCTCTTTGAAGAGACTGTTGGAAATCCTAGCTTGATGGGCTGTTTTCTGAATCCTGTGCAGTTGTTACTAGGGGCTTCCAGAAGTAGACATAATTCAAAAGACCAGTGCAAATTATAGGAAGAAAAGTAACATCAATGTCAGGTTGAAAACAGGTATGAGGCTGCAGAGAAGTGGTAAGATCGCAGTGCAAGAGGTTGGGGAATAATAGGATACATGATAGTTTAGGAAACAGGACCTGGACAAAGAAAGAGTGCTGGATCTTATTCTCTTTGAATGCTGGTTGTACACCTGGAAAGGGAACAGGCAGGCATCAGTGCTGAGGGGCAGATTGTGGGCTTCAGATTGTAGAACTAAGTTAGACTCTCAGTCTAGTTAGAGAAAGATGATAAGATTTGGCAAAAGGAAACGTTAATATTCATTAACCTGGATGATCTTATTAAAGAAACATATGCTCATGGATTTAAAAATATATATATATTCATGGATTTAAAAACACAATAATATTTGACAGCATATTGAGGTTAAGGGAGTTTCATAACCTTAGTATAAACAGACGCTTTTAGTGCTAACTTATATATGGACCTTGTTCCCAGATACTCCATGACAGAAAGAAGAACAAAGATTAAAAGAACACACACACATCTAAGGGGGCTCCTGAAACCTCCAGCTAAATCCTTTTATTGCAGAATATTTGGATAGTGATATCAGGTAGGCCTAATTTGAAAGGTCTTCTTGGTAGTGGTGAGATGAATATACATTCTGAAAGAGTTGAGGAAATTGACATAATAAATTGCAAATATGCTCCAATATGGAGAAATGTGGAGGAAGGGGCTGGGGAGCAGGTGCTGTGAAAGCGGGAGTCCTCATGCTGTCTCCTGAGCAGAATCATTTTCCAGATTTCTCTAAAACCCTAGTTTACTAACACTACCAGCAGACAAGTAGTTCCACAGACAAGTAAGAAATCCTCCTGGAAAAGGAGAAGAAAGTCCTCCCTTGAGGGCTTCAGCAATGTTCCTATCTTCAGGAGCAGCTCCCTCCAGCAAGAGGCCTGCCTGTGGTTCTCCCCTGGGTCTGTGCAGTCTGGTTAACCATCTGCTAGGCTTGCTAACTACCTCTCTGCTGATTTCCATCCTAAACAATGGCTCTCAAACTTTGGCTGGCATCAGCCACTTGGCGGGTTGGTTTGTAAAAGCACAGATTGCTGGCCCCACTCTCAGAGTTTCTGATTCAGCAGGTCTGGGGTGGGGCCCACTAATGTGCCTTTCTAACTAGTTCCCTAGAGATCCTGTTGGTACATCTTGAAGAAATGCTGCTTTAATATATACGGTAGAAGTATTTTTAAATAGTTGTTTATTAACAAATGTAGATCATTTCCTGTAATCCTGGGGGTACACTTACTAACCATTTTTTACTACTAGGTGCCGAATGTTTAAAATGTTTCCAATGATCTCTAAATCACAAAAGCACAGAAGCTCAAGTGTTGGGCATTACCTTATGGAGCCAGATTTTCTAATTTTGTCTTCTTCTTTTCTCTCTCCCTTTTTTTCTTTTTCTTTTTTTTTTTTTTTTTTTGAGAGAGAGTCTCACTCTGTTGCCCAGGCTGGAGTGCAATGGTGTGATCTCAGTTCACTGCAACTTCTGCCTCCCAGGTTCAAGCAATTCTCCTGCCTCAGCCTCCCAAACATCTGGAATTACAGGCATCCACCACCACACCTGAGTAATTTTTGTATTTTTAGTAGAGACAGGATTTCATCATGTTGACCAGGCTGGTCTCAAACTCCTGACCTCAGGTGATCCACCTGCCTTGCCCTTCCAAAGTGCTGGGATTACAGGTGTGAGCCACCTTGCCCGGCCCTTCCTTTCTTCATGAAGCTTTAAATACAATTTCACCCTTTATGCTCCAACTCAGTATCCCTAAACTTTGTGGTAAAGAATTAGTCTTCCTCTCTGGCCAACTGTTTATCAGTAAATGGCCTGGTTTCTTACCTTTTTTCTTCTTCATAGGTAAGGATGGTGGTCCACAGAATACATTAACTTTTATGAAAACATTATTAATGGAGAGAATATTATTAGAATCAGTCCTACTTATGGTCACCTACCTTTTCAAAAATATCACTGCTCAGTGCTAGCTGGCTTTCTGTTTTTTTTTGTTTGTTTGTTTTGTTTTTTTAATCTTCTGTTATTATTCTCTATGGGTAACATGGTATAACTCTTGCAGATGAGAATCCAATTTATTTCTTATTTTTTTAGTTCTTCTGAAAATTCTTTTTTTTTTTTCTTTTTTGTAAGTTCCTAACATGTTAGTATCAGACAGACTTTCTATTGCAGGGTCTCCCTACTTGCTTTTTTTCATTTGTTTGTTTACATTATATTTTAAAAATTGTGGTAAAATATACATAACACAAAGCTTATTCTTTTAGCCTTTTGAAAGTGTATAATTAAATGTTATTAAGTATATTTACAAGGCTGTGCTATCTGTTTTCAGAAGTATTTCATCATCCAAAACAGGAACTTTGTACTCATTAAATAATAACTTCCCATTCTCCTCTCTCTGTGGCCCCTGGTAACCTCAATCCTACTTTCTGTCTCCAAGAATTTGCCAGTTCTAGGTACCTCATACAAATGGAATCCTGCAATATTTGTTCTTTTGTGTCAGGCTAATTTTACTTCATTTACCATAATGTTTTCAAGGTTCATCTCTGCTCGCTCTTATAATCTGTATTCCTTATTGGAGCTTGCATTTTTCTAGAGTCCTTTTCCAAAAAAATGCACCTTTTTATTTTATAATTATCTTCCCTTTTTTGCTTTTTTTAAACTGTGTCTACTTATCATAAAGGTATGGGTTCTGGAATTGTTTTTGTTTGGCCATTACTAGCAGATGAATAGAATTCCGTGTGCTGATTATTTATTCTGTGACTCGTGCAGAGTATCTCTGAAATCTCTGCTGTCATCTTGTTCCATAACCAGCCACAGCAAGTAGAGTTTTCCCAAAACATTTTAGGAGTCTTTTAGAATTTCTCCAAGAAGTCTCTTTCTAGTTCCTTCTGGAGGTAATCTGTAAAGCTGAGGGCCTTAGAAATAAGGGAGAAAATACCTGTTAGAAGCCTTATTGATCAGACCTTACCTGCAAGGCAGCTGTCTTTTTTAGCATTCTTTCATTAACATGGTTATTGTTTTTTCTCACATATTTAGTAAATAAAATAAGTAGATGCTAGTGTTATAAAAAAAGTTTAAAAGGAGAAATTTTAAATCACTTTTAACTTTAACTGTATTTTGTTTCATAAGCCTTTGTCTTACCTCTGACAAGGCAGCAAGCACCTGACTCTCTGTCAAAGGCAAAAAAAAATCGACAATCTTCTGATAGATATAGTTAGAAGAGGTTGACATCTTTCAATTATCTATGAATTCAGCCTGCATATTAATATATTAAAGTTGTGGAGAATTAAAGGTTGTCTCCAAGCAAAGTAGCAAAGTCAATAGTACTGACAAACCACTAGATCAAAAGAAACCCAATGACAGTGGATTCCTTTTCCATCACTACAAGTCACACTAACTTACAACTGCTTGAAAATAAAGCTGTGCTCAACTATTACCCAACTATCAGATGGATAATATCAAGCATCTAACTAATCAAAAATAAAGATCTCATTAGTGTATGTATGTGTGTGTATATTTTCTATTTCTAGTTATTTAGTCTTCAGTATATATGTGTGTGTATATACATATATTCAGTGTGTGTATATATATATATACATACACATATGTACACAGTGTGTGTATATATACACATATACACTGTATATGTATATATATACGCACATATACATTAATATGCATACACACAGTGCACACATGATTTGAAGACAGCAAAGTAGCCTCTAGTTCCTTCTTTTTACCTTCTTTTAAAACATTGCTTATTAGTGCTAATTAGTGAATGATGTTTAAAAAAATAGTATGTTTTATTTCCTTTTGTATATGACAGACTCTATCCAGTTGGAAAGAAAGAGACTATGTGTTATTTTTACTGGATTTGCAATTTAATGGGCCAAACTTGGCTTCCTTTCTGAGTTCAAAGTTACTTAAGCAAAATGGGAAGCACAGATACCATTGTGTGTACCTTTTGTAGGCAGATAAAATAGAAAGTACTTTTAAAGAACCATCAGCCTTACACATACATTTTGCCTCAATTCTTGATATTACATTTCCCATCCAACATTATGAATTCAGAAACTTATGTTTAAAAAAAGGGCTTACGCTACAGAACCAAAGAATGAAGAGATGATTATAAGGATGAAGCTTTAACTCCTTTGCCTTTCTTGAAACTCTGCTAGTTAAGAACTTGAAGCATCCAATCCATGTTGCTGTTGAATTTTCCAGAATGGAAGTTTTTAAATGATAGTAAAAAGAAAGTTTTCTGTTTCTAGTTATTTAGTCCCTAGTACTGTAAGTACCACAAATTCTTTCATTCCAATATAGTCAAACAAATATTTGAAGGAAACTTTGTCAAGCCCTGTTTCCTAGTTGAAGATTAGTAAGCAGAGTTCCTCCTTGCAAAGTGTTAACAATTTGGCAAAGGTCAAGGAGGAATAAGGTAAATATACACATATGGTTAAGGCAAAGCAGAAATGCCAACATGTGGTACAAAGTGCTGCTCTAAAAGTTTTAGTCGGGGAAGAGATTAGGTGCCCTTGGAAGGATAGAAAAAATTCTAGGCCAGGTGCAGTGGCTCATGCCTGTAATCCCAGCACTTTGGGAAGCCAAAGTGGGCAGATCACTTGAGGCCAGGAGTTCAGGACCAGCCTGGCCAACATGGCAAAATCCTGTCTTTACTAAAAATACAAAAATTAGCTGGGTGTGTTGGCACATGCCTGTGATCCCAGCTCCTTGGGAGGCTGAGAGGAGGATTGCTTGAGCCCTGGAGGCAGAGGTTGCAGTGAGCCGAGATGGCACTACTGTACTCCAGCCTGGGTGACAGAGCTAGAGCGAGACCCCATCTCAAAAAAAGAAAGAAAGAAAGAATTTTGGGTGGTAGCATTTGAGATTGGTCTTGATTCTCAAAGTTTATTGTGCATCGGGATTACCTGGAAGACTTATTAAAACACAGATCACTACGCTCCATATGCAACATTTTTTATTTAATATATCTGGAATGCAGCCCAAAATTTATATTTCTAACAAGTTTCTAGGTGATTCTGTTACTGCTTTTTCAGAGATAACTCTTGGAGAACCACTGCTTTAGAGAGATTAAAAAGGAGTGGCAAATGTTCAGCCAAAAGAAAGAAAATGAACAAATTTGAGAGGCAAGAAACTGAAGGGTACTTTAAATAATATTAATAGTAATGATAAACAACTAACTTTTTGAGTTATCTCAATTTTGCCAATGAGATTAAGTTTCAGAGAGGTTAAAGAATGTGCTTGAAGTCACACAGCTAATTAGTGGCAGAGTCAGAATTTAAACCCATGGAGTCAACAGTTCCGAACCTTATGTCTAATTGCCATGATTAAAGACTAGGAGTTAGTACATCTTGATTGACACAGGCATTTTGTTAAGCAGTAATTAAAGTTAAGGCTTAGGATACAGGTTGCAGTTTTATTTCAGAGGGCTTAAGTGCCAGGGTAAGGAATTTTGTACTTAGGATGTCAATAGAGATGTATTAAAATGTTTTGAGCAGGATTAATTAATTGAATAGCAATGAATATAATCAAGAGAGAGAAAATGATGGAAGCCTAGTTAGAGGCCTTTTATAAGAGCCCAAGTAAAAGGAAGGAAAGGAATAAACTAGGCATTTGCAGTTGGAATGGAGTAGAGGGTATGGAGGTAAGAGCTATTTTTGTAGATAGGCTATGGTGGTGATTCCCAATTTTAACACCAACTGTGATTCCATGATCCAAGAGATTTGGTTTATGAAGCAAACTGTATTTAACTAAACAAAGATAATCATGTCCACTTGAGATGAGTATTTTTCCCATTATGACACAAATCTAGATTGTAACTAATAGTTCATAATCATCAAATGTTAAAAGAAAAAGAAGTCACAGCACTGTCATGGTTGTGGTAACGATAAGCACCAAATTGAACAAGTGAGCAGAAATTTTAAAATATTTTACTGCTTTGCATATCAGATCTTTGTTACTATGCCCGTATTCAGGATCAGTCACATGATCAACATTTTAAATTTAAATCTGATCTACATTTATGTTTTAGGAATTCTTCTGAAGCTATCAAAAGACATTGGAATGTTTTAATAATCCTTAGACAGTAAGTGTTACCATACTGATATAAAAGAATTTCAGGCCAGGCATGGTGGTTCATTCCCATAATCCCAGCACTTTGGGAGGCTGAGGCAAGTGGATCACTTGAGGTCAGGCATTTGAGACCAGCCTGGCCAACACAGTGAAACCCCATCTCTACTAAAACTACAAAAATTAGCTGGGCTTTGTGGCACATGCCTGTAATCCCAGCTACTTGGGTGGATGAGGCACAAGAATCGCTTGAACCCGTGAGGCGGAGATTGCAGTGAGCCGAGATCACACCACTGCATTCAAGCCTGGGTGACATAGCAAGACTCAGTCTAAAAAAAAAAAAAAAAATCAGCTAAAGCAAAGAAACCCATGAACCCATGTGGTTTTATGGGTAAATATATAACTTATGCTAGGTATTTTAAAAATTGAATATATCTTTCCTGTCTTTATGGTTCTAAAACTACAGGATTTTGCTACCTGATAGATAATGCATGTGGGGTCAGTAAGTAGAATCAAGGAAGACTCTTTAGGTTCAGGTTTGTTTTGGAGGAGGGTGGAGTATTGACAGAGGTATCAAAATAACCCCTCTTGGGAAGAGGTGGTGCTGAAGATGCGATGGAGTAAAAGAAGCATGTTGGGCTGTCGGTTTAATTCAGGACCTATGGAAGAATATTGCTACCAATCAGCCATTATAAAAAAAAAAATGGAGAATTGAAACTTTTTGGAGGCCGGAAAAACTACATTGATATTTCTCTCCGATGTGAAATATTTTAACCTGAAAACTTCTAGATGCAATTTACAGATAAAATAGGCCAATTCTAATGGTGATGTAAAAGTTCCACTTACACTTTCTGTCACTGCTCATACCTGTGAATCCCAGTGGGGGAGAACTGTGATTTCCTTTAGACATAACAGTTGTAGCCCACAAATAAGTGGCCATGAAACAGTCAAGCAACAAGCCTCCATAGCTGCAGGTGGAGAAAACACTGGATTAGGTGATCCAATTTCTGCACAACAGGATCTAGTCTTTCCACCATAGTAGCTTTTAGCCTGCAAGTCAGTCATTCTCATACTGTCAAAAGCCAGGGTGCCTGAAGGGAATCTTTATAGAAGCAAGTATTTTACAGAAGACTTGGGAGAGTGTGCCTCCCTTTGTTTCAGTATCTATTCCATAGCAGATTAGGAGCAGCAATAGCTAGAGTTATAAATACAATTCATTATGTGTCTTTTGAAGTTGAATTTTGAGCAATTATCATCAAAAATACTGAATATGCATTGCAAATTAGCATGCCAATCTTGCTAAATGAAATAACAGCTCTGACATGTACTTAAGTAGAAAGTGGAACTACACAAAAATGGAAGAATATCTGTAGATAACATGCAAACCAGGATGATGAGAAAAGAGGACACAAGATCACTGCGGGTATATTATACTTAGCTACATATAGCTAACTGAGTCACCATTCTCTCAGGAGGAAAAATTAGAAGGAGTGTTAAAAAGGAATAACTCCAGACTGTTAATTACTTACAGTGAATATATGTTTGCATATATTTGCTTAAATTAGCTGTTAAGGAAGCTCTATTTAATTTATTCCTCAGTGTGGGCTGAGTCATCAACAATTATACTTTTCACTTTTTTCATAGAATCCAGGACAAGAAGAATCTTTCAAGTGTTGCTAACCAGAACTGAGCAGATCCAAGTAGCAATTGCAGCCAAGCCCTTGGTCCCTGTATGGAGAGACTAGAGAAAGCATTCCCACGAGGTGATGCCTCAAGCTGCCAGAGCACTTGACCAGAGTCAGTGTAGCCCTTGGCAGCTGGTGAAGCAAAACCTGGACAAATGAGAGCTTTAGCAATGAACCAATAGGTCAAGGCTAACCAGAGAGAATGCAGCTGGGTAATGCAAGCTATCCTATCTTGTAATTAAAAGAGTTTTCTGTGTGGTTACCTGACATAGTTACTAAATAGTTTGCATGAAATAACATGCAGCATTCTGTAGTTACTGTGCAATTACCTTATATCATCACCCTACAGTCAAAAGACAAAAAGAAAATGCAGGGTGAAGATTTTAACAGCAATTTGTAGCAAAGATGTTTGGACTAAAAACACATTGCTCGTTACCACTGGCTCCTGTGTTAATCACCTAATTGCAAATTGGTATAGATTTTTTTTTTCTCTTCCCACAGGCATTCAATGGCTCAATTTTTTCCTTTTTGTTTGGAGGCATGAAAATAAGACTGGTGAACCATGGGACTGTATTCTGAACCCATAGTTCAAAGATGGAATATAATGTAAAAATGGAAATGTTTTGTAAAGCAGTATATAAATATTTATTCACAGAATAGCCTATCAAAAACTCCACATTCTGGAGAAGATATTTGCTGCCTTTGAATATTGCTTTCCTTTTACCATGGTCCATTCCGGCATTTTGACCCTCACTTTTTAAAGAGGCTTAAATCCACACTTTGCTTACTATATTGTACAGGTGACTGTCACCTGCTATTAATGGAAATGACAGTAACCATTGGTTGTTTATGACACCAAGAGAACAGTCTGTATAGTCATTCCTGGCCCCTAAGTGTGTGCCATTCAAGATATTCACACAGAACATACAGCCTTATCGGGTGGATGAGAGGGCTTAAGTAAATTAGTGTGAAGTAAGCTAGTTAGCACGGTGTTCTACTGAAGGAAAGGGACAAATACACATATGGGACCCAGGCAGTTATCTTCTTCCTTCTTCCTTCCTCCTCCTTTTTATTTTTAAACTTCCCTTAAATGCGATATCTGTTACAGAAAATTATATCTGTAATGATGAAAAGTATAAAGAAGAAAACAAAAAATTACCTTTCCCCCACCCTGAAATTAACGTAAATGCTATCCATTTAAAAATTCTTCCTTTTTTAAGATTTATTATTTCTATATCTATACTTCTGAATATATTTATTTCTTTATCTAAAATGAATGTGTATGTTCATCAGTCAGGAAATATTTTGAGTCTATAAGGACTAGTTTGACAAAGACAAATTTCTGGTCAATATGGTGTAGAGATTACAGATGATCCTTTTATGAACTATTGGAAGGAAAAGAAAATGCAAAATTGGTCAACTTATCCAATTGTCACATAACATAGGACCAGGATATATATATATATATATATGATTTTTGTGTTTATTTTCTTAGTCTGGTTGAAATACTATGTTCACCTCTATTTTGGCTGTATTCCCAGAATCTTCTTTTTCATAGCTCTGGGTTATATACTTCAATTAATTATCTTAATGTATTTATTTTATCTTCTAGTATATTTAATTCAAAGTTTATGTTCATAAAAAACAAACTTGTCTTATAAAATGTAACCTTAAGGGAAGAAACAGCACACATCCAAATAATGAATAAGCAGGGTGAAAGAAAAAAAGAAAAAGCTGTGACTGCAGCTTGAGTTTGCAATCTTACCTGCTTAGTTAAAGCCCCCTTACTTTCTGAACCACAGCAAAGGAAGTCTTTTTGTTGTTTTAAAATTGTAGTTGAACATAACACCAATGAAATAATTTTTTTCCTAGCAACTAAAAAGAATCCAGTGTCTCTACACCAAAGATTTTCCTCTGTCCTTTTTATAATGGGCTGAACATCATGTTGTAATTCAAAGGCTTTCTAAAAATTAACCTTATTGAGTGGATAAGGTGATAAACCTCATCGGCTCTGATTGAAAATGTAAAAACTGAAATGAAAATGTTGAAGGCAGGAAACAGGTTTTTGCCAAGAAATTCACATGGGATGAATGAATGAATTAAAATTTATCCAATTTAGGTCTTGAGCCTTTCACAAATAGTCACAGGTTAATCTGGCTCCCAGACTGATTTTCCTAGGATACCCTTAAATCAAGTGTCTTAGCTTAAGACTAAACCCAATTCACCCAGCCTTTAGGTAAATGTAAACAAGTCTGAAAAATTTGTAGAGGAGGTAAGGAGCATGTTGTGTTCATGAGTCTTCTGAGCAAAATTTTATTCCGGAAAAGAAGGAGTTTGGCCAATACTAGAGAAAAGGGGTGACACTGTGTCTTCCCCCTCAAAGTAATCCTTAATACTCAGACTCATCCCTGGTACATACATGTAACAGGTTCAGTAACTTTGCCAGAAGGTGGACTAGAAGCTTCGGTAGATGATGGCCTTGGCTGCAAGTGTTGCACTCTCAGCTAGACACTGGTAGTGGCTGCTGCCTTTGATGTCCTCGGTAGGAGGAAGTATCACCCTATAAAAGGTATGGGAGAACAGGAGCGCTATCCACGGGTCACCAAGAACACTAGTTTGTGGAACACAGAGGGAGAAGTTCTTGAGAAGCCTCATACTTTTTAGAAGAAACAGAAGCTGAGTCAAGAAATACTGTTTTGTGATCATTGTTTTGACAATATATTTATTCTCTGGCTGCGGTGACCTAGGAAACATGGATTTTCCACCAGCTTAGAGTTTGTGCTAGAATAAAGATGAGTGAAGTGCGTGAAAAAGATATTTGAGGCATGGAAACATGATTATATATGCATTTTAGACATAATGTGTAGTTCAGATTTAAGTGAATTGGTTATATATTACTGATCTGCATAATTTAGTTGGATGTTGGGCGGGAAATGTCACATTAGAATGTCTATTAACTGATAAAAAGTGACTTATTAAAACTGTATGGTGTGAAGAACATTGTTAAATGCCATGGAAGGTTGACATTAAAGAGAAGCAAGACAAGTGTGGCAAATTCCTACCTCTACTGAATGTATCCATGTTTTTATAACCAGGACCATGGAGTTATGCAGTTGCCTTGCTTATGGGTTAAATGACTATCAGTAATTGTTAAGGGTTGTTGTAAATGATAAGAATGTCTTTCAGGCTTACTTTGAAAAGGCCAACTAGTGCTGGGTCTCCATAAATATGGGCTTAGATAAGGATTCGGAGCTCAGATAGCTGGTAGAAGAGGTCCAAAAGACAGCACTGTAGTTCAGGAAATACAGCTTATCAAGAGAGTATGCTAGAGCCAAGGGCCTTGAGTTTTGTTCACTGCTGCAGCCCTGGCCCCTAGAACAATGACACTCGCTAAATATTTGTTGAATGCATGAAAAAATGGACATGCAGTGGGGGCATCTCAGGTGGCTCAGGCATCAGGGGAACCAACCAAAAGCAAATTATGTGAGCATGACTCAGCTTCTACTGAAATTAGAAGTCATCAAACTAGAAAAGGCCATGCCATCTTCCCCAGGAAGCAAGGAAGACAGTTCTGGTCTGAGGTTAACTAGAGAGAAATATTTAGATCAAGGGCCACTGAGAAAAATTGGTAACCTAATAGACTCTTCATCAGCTATTTATGTCTGTTGCTGAATAACAAAGTTACCCTAAAACATATCCATTTATTTTGGAACCCAGGAGCAGCTTAACTGGGTGGTTCCAGCTCAGGGCCTCTGGTGAGGATGCTGTCCAACTGTTGGCTAGGGCTGCAGCCATGTCAAGGCTTGACTGAGGTTAGAGAGTCTTCTAAGCTCACTCCCCTAGTTGATGGTGGGCCTCAGTTTCTCATTGGATGATGGTAGGCTGGCAGTTTCTTGCCATGAGAACCTCTATATAAGGCTCCTCAAACATGGCACATTGCTCTCTCCCAGACTGAGTGATAGAGAGAGAGAGAGAAAGAGAGAGAGAGAGAGAGAGAGAGAGAGAGAGAGAGAGAACCTGAACAGAAGCCACAGTCTTTTATAATCTAATCCCAGAAGTGACATCTCATCACTTCTGTATTCTGTTGCTTGCACAAAGCAACCTTGGAACATTGTAGGAAAGGACTATTCAAGTGTGTGAATAACAGGAGGCAGTGATCTTTGGGAACCATCTTAGAGACCAGCTACAGTAATAGCTATGGGGACTGTTCCAAAACTGTGTGTTCCCCTGATAGAGGAAAATGTGAGCCAATCCTAACCCTCAAGGAGTTTATAGTCTATGTTCGGCTATATAAATTTTTGAATAATTATTTAAAAAATAAAAAAGTAAGCTGTCAACAAGTTCAAAATAAAACCCCCAAATCTCTCTTGTAAGTTTCTGCTATAATATTTGAATTGGAATGCAGACTGCTCTTAAACCCATCTAGTTTGGGGCCCAAAGTTAGAACTTTATTTCCAGTCTATTATCTCTGAATCAGTCTCACCTGTCGAAACTGTCAGGGGAAGCAGAAAGGAGTCAGCTTTTCAATTCAGTTTTTATTAGCTAATTTTCTAGACAGGACTGAGGGTAAATCCTTTTGGTCACTCCAAACCCTCATTTTCTGGCTTACCCAACCTCTGTTTGACGTTAGGATTATCTTCAAATAATGAAGGTTTGAGGCTCCCTCAAACCTCTAGTACAGTCTTTATTTTGGAAAAAGCTATATTTCTGTTTAGAGAGCATTACATCCACTCCAGTTTTACAGCTTATGCAAATATTTCAAAAGTCATGTGGCAAGTGAGGACATGCACCTGTGTCCTGGTGCCACTAGAGAATGTCTTCTTCAAGCAGGCAGGGCTCTTCTGTGAGATGAACACAACAGACCATCCCTTGTGTGGAGTGTTTTTGTCTTCTCAGGGCTTGATGAGGCGTTGCTCTTGGGGCTGCTGTATTCCACATGGGGAAAATATCTGCAAAATAAACCGCTCCGGATTAAGAACTGTAAGATCCATATTCGAGCATACCCATGGGCTGGGTCCAGGATTCAGCTTGGGCAGCTTCCCCTGTGTGGATGAGGCTGGATGAGCAGCACTCCATTATCTTCCACCAGAGGCAGCCTGGCTACACCACAAGGAGTTAAAGCTTTTTCTCTGCACACAGAGAAGCAATACCTGAGCAAGCGAAGCTCTAATTGCTTCTCTAGAACCGACATGGGGATCGGTAGATGCAATGACCTAATAGTTTTTTTCCACAGCTATTGTTCTGATCACATGAGAGCTACTGGTAGTCCTTATAATACAAATTTTCCAAACCCTGGCATTTGTCTTGATATAGGACTAAACTAACCTTTAAGCCATTTTGTTCCTTAGATCATTGAAGCCACTGGACAATGAAAGTGCAGATTGCTAAACTTTAGCTGTTTTATAAAACCACATGGTAGATAATAATTACAGTGGTCTTTTCCATTGCTTAGATAAGCTCTGCTGGTACGGATTAATAAACTTGATCTCAGCATTCCAGTGAGGGAGTGGCTTTATTAAACCACCGAGTTTGACTCTAGCAACATAATTCTTTACAATAGAGTTAATGTAGGAAAATCTGATTCTTACTTAAAGGGATAGAGAAGTTATTTATCAAAATTTTGCTCTAATCTAAATTCTAATTTGCCTAATACATAGCCTTCAATAAACCTAATCATATGGACATTTTCAAATTATAGATGCTAATTACAGAAGCCATTTCTGCCAACTTTCTGGGGGCTAAGAAAGTCATGATTGAAAGGAAATTTTTTCTTAGGTCCCTGATGAGAGAAAGTAATGCCTTTATTTAAAACAAGGCAAAGAAAAAAATAAGTGTTTTTGGCGAACATATTCTACTTCTTTATTCTTCGTTTCTGACAGTTTATTTCTGACAACTTTCTCATTGGCGTGAGGTAGAAGTACTCGTCAGAAACCAGTCTATTTGGTATAATCCAGTTGCCAAGGAAATTACTCAAGGATTGTCCTATCTTTAACAAAATGTACTTAACCCTTGCACATAATGCTCCAAGAACTCTATCCAGAGTGGGACAAAAAGGGGTGTGTGTTTGGGAGTATGGCTGCAAAATATCCCAACAGAGGCTATCATGTCCCATGGACAGGTGTCTTCACCACTAGCACCATGACTGAAAAATGCATCACTTAGTTGTTATCAGTGCCTTCACAGAGGTCACTTCATATTCATCTGCTAACGTTTAATAAGCCTTATTGAATTTCTACTTTGTGCCAGGCAGAGAAGCAGGTACACTTAACAGCAGGTGTGTAGGTTAGTTATTAAGAGCATGGGTTTTGGACAATGATTGCATGTGTTAGTTTCCTGTGTCTGACATGCTAATTGGGTAGTGTTGGGAAAGTTATTAGACACCTCTGTGCCTTGATTTCTTCAATTTTGAAATGGAAATAATAAATGTATCTATCTCTTGGTTTAAAGAGATGATTAAATGAGTTAACAAATATACTACATTTAAAACAGTGCCTTGCATAAAGTTATGATATATTTTAGTTATTATTGGTGTTATTATTGGCATCATTATTATTAAAATATAGTCTCAATCAACTACTTTCACCTAAATTTCTCCCTATCCACTCTTTCTCAGTTATTTTTTGTTAAGTTTAAAGTAAATTTTCATGAAAGCTTCAAGAAGTACAGCACTTTGCAATCTGAGACCCTTATTTTATAGATGAAAACCAGCCCTGAAAAGGTTATATGAATGGCTCAAAGTAAAACACTTGGTTGCAGTGCCAGGATGAATATCCTGTTATGCCTCCTATACTTTGTTGCTCTAAAGTCAGTATGGCATAGCTTTGGGGGCCTCTCAGATCTTGGCCAGAGGACCCCAAGCTCATTCTTCTCATACTATCACTGTCCTCTCAATAAATCTGCATTCTTCCTCTTGTCTACCAGAGCTAGATATTGTGGCCTTGAATCTCCATTCCGGCCACTTTCCCAGTTTCAGGCATTCTTACAGCAAGCATTAATGCAAAAACAAAAAAAAGAAGATGAATATTTCTGCCCTTTTCTAGGCATCAGTCATTGCACTGGTGACAGAAGCCAATCCAAATTAACTTACCCAAAAAAGGAGATTTGTTAGAACTGAAAGAATACGTGAGCAATGACCCTTAAGAGTTCATCAGAAGACTAAAACTAGGAGTTTACATTCCATCAGGATTCTCTTTCTGTTATCTGCTAGAGAAGCAGTGTTGCCCTAATTCTTCCAGACCAGCTTTCCCCACATGCTAGGGACTTGGTCACCAGCAGCTCCAGACTTACCATTGTATGGATTTCTGATTATGTGACACAACAGGCCTGGCTTGGACTATGTGCCCATTATTGCCAAGGAGCGGGGTAAGGTATTATAATTGGCCCAATCTGAGTCATATGCTAATCCCTGAGGCTCTGGGTGGGAGTGGGGTCAATTTTGAGTGAAGGAGGAAAATAGTACAGGGAAGACAAAACGTATACTCTGATTAGCTTCATCTGGGAGAGGTGGCAATTCATGGCTCTTTGCAGGCTCATGTGATACGCATGTCTGTGGAATCTGGGTCTCAAATTAATTTGCTTGCAAATAAGGAAGATTGAACACATGCTCCTGTGAATATTCTGAATACTCTCTGTGTATTGTAGCACACATCCTGGATTCTGATATTTCTTTCCTATTTTGAATGTTCACTGATATTTTGTGGGCAGTAAAGCAAAGAGGGAAATGGAATTACCAACCATCCCTTTCCATGACAAAATTGTTTTTGACCTCTGTCAGTCTGGGATTTAAGAGACCAACGGAGCCCTCATACAGCAACTTGTCCAATATTTATCATTGCTTATAATTTTATAAGAGCTTGTATTTGGACATACTTGTTCTTGGTAACATATTTAATAAGTTACAGAACATGAACTAGAACTATATCTTTTTGTCTCATTGTTGAATATTCTTTCTACATATTTTGCTAAATTGAGGCAAGCAAGGGTATTTTTAGTTTACAGGCAACAAAAGCACTGAGTACACTGTGCCAGGAGTCTGGTTCAGTGTATACATCAATACACATTTGTTAAATGAATGAATGAATGAATGTATCTTTGCTAATGTCACAGAGCAAAGTCTTAACAAAGGGGAAAGAGAAATGAAGATGTGTGCAACAATGAGGCCCCACTAAATTCTCTTGACACGTGTCCACCAGGGCTGGCATTCTTCTTGAGTACTGGCTGAGGGAAGCTTTTCCTTGTTTTCTTTCCTGATTCAGATTGCCAGATCCTTGTGTTTGATTTTAAATTGATATGACAGCATGTCCTGTTTACTTGGATTAATTCACAATTATTCTTTTTGTCTTCTGTTCTATAATACAAGAGTTACTTTTTCATACCTGACCGGATGCTAAACATGTCCTTTATGTGTTTGAGTTTGTTTAGTTCTCGCAAATATGTTTCGCAACTGTATTTAACAACCAAATCAATTCATAGGATTAGGGGTGGAGGAGTAGTGAGTAAAGTGAAATGCTACAAGCTGTTTTGCCTGGCTATTAATTAAATGATTCATTCTATATTAAGTATAACTGGAGGCAATTCTTAAATTATGATTAATTAGATCAATAATAACGTTCTCACTGGGAGTTTTTGATTTCCAAAATCAGAACTTGACGCAAATATAGTTTTGCAAAGAACCTACTTCTGTTTTGAAACTAAGAAACCAGTGATCAAATCTCAGAGAAATCAGAACATAAACCTTGTGTTCCATAGTTATCAGTAAATCCAGGTTTGAAAAATGACACCCCACCACCAAATGGCCAATAATAGAAGTACTTTATAATTGCCAGCAACTAACCCTTTCGAACTTGGAGTTTCAATCTGCAGTTTTCCCTTTGATGTCCCAAACTCCTTGCAAATAAATGATTTTACTTTTCATGGAATGGAGGGGCTGGCCCAGTCTATAAGCAGTGAAAAATTCCCATGTGCCATCTGTGGAGCTGCTGAATTACACATCAATAAAATTAATCTGTGACTGCTTGTATGGGTCACTCTGTGTGCCACCTCACACATTACATAAGTGTAAATGTAAACACTGGGCTGTATAGAAGCTGACCTTGTACCTAAAAGGTACAAGGAAAGTTAACTCTACACTTAGGGTCTTATTCTTAGGTTCTCATTCATTATTTTCTTTTAATGGAAACACATTCACATCTCTTGGCCATCCTTTTGTTTTGAGGAATTTCCCCTAAAATCTTAGTGTAGTATCAGTAGTCTTTTCAAAGCATATGCCATGTTTGGGGTAACTTTTGGGTTCTTTTTATCTCTCTTGTCTTACTATATAATTGTACTTTGCCTTTCTTTCTTTGTTCTTATCAATCTTCTTTACGTGCATCATTTCCATAATTTCCATAAATTCCCAAGTGCTCTTGGTTTTTATGCATTCTTTACATTCTTTTTCCTTGAATCTCATGGCATCTCTAAGGAGATCTCTTTGAATGACAAATGATGAAAAAGGGAGGTCCTTATTCCCATTGGCTCTGTTAAGTTGGCTTTCAGTATCCACTGTCTTAGTTTTTCTGGCAGCCATTCTGATAATACCTCTATGTGTTTAGAAGTGTTTCAGACAGTTCTCAGAACAATGATGAGCTCTATAACCATGTCAGTGTCCCAAAGTGTCTAAGCACTGATTACATTTTTCATGAGCCTACATTTTTCTATAGACAAAGAAAAGTTTGCCGTCTAGTCTTTTTTTAATCAAGCTCCAGAGCTAACTTATACTGAGTTGCTTAGAAGTGAAAGACCATAGTCATTGCCTGACTCTGGGGCCCAAGTAGATCATGTGTGCATTTGACTGCAAGCCACTTGGGGGTCTTAAACAACTCCAGGTGTGGATATCTATATATATTTGAGACACTCTTCCCAAAATCTTAGCTAAAATTGCTTGTTGCCCATTAAATTTTAGTGAATTCCTTCACAAATGTGGTATGCAATTAATGCCACCATTATTTTATTCATTTCAAACAATCTTTTTAGTCTCACCTGTTTTGTGTCTGTGTGTGTGTGTGTGTGTGTGTGCGTGTGTGTGTGTGCGTGTGCGTGTGTGTGTGTCTTTCAGGTCTCTAAGAACACTAGTCCAAAGACTGGAGACAAAAGGAGAGTTAGGAGCCTGGCTTTCATATCCAAGCAAGGAGAGAAATTGAGTCTGATCAGTTCCCATTGCCTCTGGCTGTCACAGGATGTCACTGTTGATGACTGCTCTCAAGACAAGTGGTATGTGTCATAGCTGTGATGGTTCTATGGTTTAGGTTGCTCTAGACCCTACCTAGGCCAAAGGGCTCCTTAGAGGGAGTCCAATACCACCCTACCAACACTAAACTTGCTTGGCTCTTTCCTATATAGCACATTAATAGGCCTCGGGTTTGCTGGGTTGGTCTGGTCTGATATTTGTCCACTCATAGACCCAAAACAACATCTCCCTTCTCTCCTTCAGGATCTACTCAGTTTGATTTTGTTCATATTGAGAAGACTTATTCAATTTCACTTCTGAGGATGAATACTTTCAGTGACTTAAAAGTGTTTTATCTTCTGAAAAAGATTCAGAAGTGATTCCAGGGCTACTTGGGAGGCTGAGACAGGAGAATCGCTGCTACCTGGGAGGCAGAGGTTGCAGTGAGCCAAGATCTCGCCATTGCACTCCAGACTGAGCAAGAAGAGTGAAACTCTGTCTCAAAAAAAAAAAAAGATTGAAATTTTGTTTAGTATCATAGAATTAGTGTTGGTGAATTCCTTCTTTGTTAATTGTTTTACATTTCCTTTTATATAAGCAGCAGTTGAATTAAATGGGTTGAATTGGGAATATGCCAATATTTTATTGTCCTTAAATTTGGAGAATGTGATGACTCTAAAAAATATACGTCCTGGCTTAGTCTAAGCATCAGTCATTGATTGCTGTGGCTACATTCAGTGTAAATCTTGTCTAACCTTCCAGCTCAAAAGACAAAATGCTCTCAGTTAGATTTGACAGAAGAACCTGTAAAAACAAGAGGCTTACATTGTACTTCTGGATGATTTGGAGTAACTTGTGGCAGATACTCTTTATAACCTGTCATAATTAGATTCAATGTTATTAAAATCTCCAGATTCATAATCATAGCTCTTGGGAACATTAATAAATGGTGGAGGGCATTTTGTTTGCATTCCATAAAGGATGATCTTTTTGTAAAGCTTGCTGTGCATGGGAGATTTTTGGGCTCTCTTCCAAGATGACTCAGCTCTTGTCTGGCTGTACTATGAATTGGATACTTGGAAAATAATGTAAATAACAACTGCAATGGTAAATTACAAGTAGGGACAGCAAGCATGCTGGACATCTAGCATGCAGAAAAGCCTTGCCCATTAAGGCAGGCATTTAGGTCAATTGCTGATGCTATGGAAGCAGATGTTATGGGAACATTGTAGTGTACATGTTTTTGAGCATATCTTGCTCAGGGGTGCTGGATGTGCATCAAGTTGTCTTGACCACAGGCACTGACCACGACCAGGTATCTGGAGAGGATGGAACAGGACTAGTGCAAATTTATAATCATTTCTGGAAAAAAAAATTCTCGAAGCTCCTCAAATTGTAGAATATACCATGTGGTTAAACAGCTAATTACATGCTGCCTATGCTTTCCTTAATTTGTTCCACATGTGATAGTCTTAGCTCCCCAAATAGACCATTAGAAGACATAGTCCCTGACAAAGCTGAGAAGTGTGAGGAGCTGGTTTTGGAAGTCCTGCCACCTACCCTCTTCTGGTGTACTCCACCACCCTCCCCATCAGCCCCCAGAAGTACTATTGTATCCCCTTTCCCCTAATAGGACACCATGCTCTAGGGCTACCCAGTGTGACCTTTCCAATTAGGCAAATCGGTTAGAATTACAGCTCAGTACTTACTGTGTGACCTCTGGAAAGCTCCTTATCTCCTTGTTTCCTCCCTGTATGGAGCTAAAAATACTGGATAGTTGTGAGGATTAAACAAAGTAAGGTATTAAATGGCTTAAACAATGTGTAGCACATGTAAATAGTGTAATAAATGCAGCTCCTCTTTGCTTCTCCTCAGTTGAATTCTAACCATACTCTACCCTCACTGAGGCTGACTCTCATGAGTTACATCTGTAAATGAGAATTATGTATTTTACAGTAGAAAAAGATTTAGAAATGATCCAGACTGGAAGTTTTTAAGGAGTGTTCTCCATGGCCTCTGGTTCCTCTGGGACATCCTGAGGAAGGCTGCAGTGTTGCCCAAGGAACGGAACTGGTAGGGCTCTGGCTTTTGACCTCTTTTAACCAGAGAAGTACTGCCTTTATCAGTTGTAAATAGTGAGATTTTCATAAGATTTCATTTTGGGCTCATACACATATCCGAACCCCTCAAAAAAAACAAAAAAAAGGTTGAAATGCTGCTTTGGCCAGTACTTCATTTCATGGATAAGGGAAGTGAAAAAGAACTCAGAGGTTACAGATTCAAGCCTTGGCCTTCTTCTTTCCACCCCACCGAGTCTTTGGACTCTCCCTCCTTGGAGCACTTCCTTTAGACGTTTTAAATGCCATTTGACCAGACTGTGAGCTTTGTTCAGTAAAAATTTATTAAATTCAAATTCCCCCTAAAAGTTTCACAACTGTTTATGAGTGAAGCCCCTTCTATGACTGCCATCATCATTCTTACTAAGTTATCGATGATTGCCGAGACTCTAAGTTTCATTTAAAATATATTTAAATATTTGTTCGCTTGTTGAAATCCAAATATATTTCAAAAAGTGAACAATCCAAATATATTTGGATTTCAAAAAGTGAACAAATATTTAAATATATTTTAAGAGAATTTCTTAAGTACTACAAAAATGTGTTATAAACGTTCAGACAGTGAAGATGAGTATAGTGTAAAAAGCAAAAGTGTTTCTTCATCTATCAGCCTTCCCCTAAGTAAGATCAATTAACTTTTTACCCCACTATGGAACCACTGTTAAAATTTTCAGATATTGAAGATATTACTCTATGAATCTACCTACATTCACAGTTTTAATTCTCTCCATATAAATAAAACCGAACTCCTCATATTGTTTTGCGACTTGATTTTTTTACTTCTAAAAAGTCACAGAGATATTTCCAAGTAAGTCCATCTATATCAATGTTACTCTTTAAAAATTCTTCACAATATTTCCATCATATTTCTTGAGGCAAATGTCACTAAAAATGGCCAAATAGATGCTTTTCTTTTCTTTTTTTTTTTTCTTTTTTTTTTTGCCGTTACAAATACCCTTGCAATGAACATTCTTGTATATACCTTCATATACACATTTGAAAGTATATCTCTAGCCTGGGTGAGGTGGCTCATGCCTGTAATCCCAACAATTTGGAAGGCAGAGGCTGGTGGATCACTTGACGTCGGGAGTTTGAGACCAGCCTGGCCAACATGGCGAAATCCCGTCTCTATTAAAAATACAAAAATTAGCCAGATATGGTGTGTGTGCACATCTATAGTTCCAACTATTCGGAAGGCTGAGGTGGGAGAATTGCTTGAAGCCGGGAGATTGTAATGGGGGGAGATCACGCCACTGCACTCCAGCCTGTCTAAAAATAAATAATAAATAATAAAAATAATTAATAAGTAGTGGAAGTATATCTTTAGAATAAATACCAGGAGAATTTCACAGTCAATTAAAAAACTTGATAGATATAGACAAACTGCCCTCCAAATATCCATATTCATTTATATTCCCATTAGTACTTTCAACAAATACAAAATATTTAAACTTGTATATTTTTCTCTATTATTATATTTTAAATTTTATATCTTTAATTTTTCTAGTGAAAAAGATTAAAGTAATTTATTATTTTTTAAGTCTTAATTAACAGGGTAGAATGTCTTTGCGTTTGTTATTTCATTTGTATTTTGTTCTGTAAATTATCTGTTTATATCACTGCACGTTTTTTATTGGGTTGTCTTTTTCTTATTCATTTATAGCTTTTAAAATGTATTTTTGACATTTTTAATATACACAATATATTTTATTTTAATCCTTTGCTATACATATTACACATTTTTTCTTCATTTATTTTGTAACTGTTTACTTTATTTATGGTCTATTTGATGTATAAGATTTATATTTCCATACAGCAACATCTGTCAGTCTTTTGCCTTATGCCTTCTACAAGCCCTGTCAAATTTTTCTTCCTCATTCAAACAATTCTCTCTACCCTTCTTTCTGTCATTCTTGCCTAAGACACTATTTTCTCTTGCCAAGACCACTTCAATAGCCTCATAAATGATCTGCCAGCTTCCACTCTTGCCTCTCCACAATTCATTGTCCATACATTTCTTATTAAAAAATATTTATGGGATATTACTTTGTTTTTTTTTTTTTCTTTTCTTTTTTTTTTTTTTTTGAGACAGTCTCGCTCTGTTGCCAGGCACCAGGCTGGAGTGCAGTGGCGTGATCTTGGCTCACTGCAATCTCTGCCTCCCGGGTTCAAGCAATTCTCCTGCCTCAGCCTCCCGAGCAGCTGGGACTACAGGCACGTGCCACCATGCCCAGCTAATTTTTTGTATTTTTTTAGTAGAGACAGGGTTTCACCATGTTGGCCAGGATGGTCTCGATCTCTTGACCTCGTGGATCCACCCACCTCAGCCTCCCAAAGTGCTGGGATTACAGGTGTGAGCCACCGCGCCCGGTGGATATTACTTTGTTTAAAATTATTTAACTGATTCACATTTCATTTAGGATAAAATCCAAACTTCTTGCTCCAGCTTACCTTTTTACTCTAACTTACTCTATTTTACAGATCCTAAATGAGACTTCATCTTAGATGGGTACTATGCTTCAGCTACATAAATATTTAAGTTTCTCAAATAAACTAAATTTAATCTTACCTTATGGGCTTTGTACTAATTAATTTCCCTTAATAGAAAGTATTCCTTCCAACTCTTTGAAGGACTTGCTCCTTCTTGCCATTCAAATATCAATTAAATTTAATATTTTCAGAGAAAATTTTTAGTGAGAAATAGCCAAAGTCACTCTTGGTCATCATATCAAACTTTAATTCTCGCCACAACACACATTTCACTATTTGATTCTCTTTTTTCCCAGTTAGTTGTTGGCTGAACGATCAGTCTACTTATTTTATATATATCTAGCCATCTGCCTGTCCATTCATCTATTTCTCTTTCTGTCTACCTACTTATGTATCCATCCATCCATCCATCCATCCATCCATTTGTCCATCCATCCATCCATCCATCCATTTATCCATCCATCCATCCATCCATCCATTTATCCATCCATCCATCCATTCATCCATTTGTCCATCCATCCATCTGTCCATCTATCTCCTCTCTTCAACCTTGTAACTAATATTTTTTAAATGTATTTATTGCCTTTTAAGTAAGATTTGGGAGGGAGTACAGATACATATATATGATTAATTTTAGGGTGACCATATAATTTATCATCCAAAACAGGACACTTTTGAGGGTAACAAGAATTATTATTATACTGGGACAAGAGGTGAAACCTGGTTTCAAGCATATGATTATCCAATTTAATACCAACAGTATCTTTATATAAATTATAGAAGATTTATAAGATTTTAATATCTGGTATGTTTTATATTTATTTATTCTTTATTTAATAAGGCTATTGATTATTCTAATAATTTTATTTTTCCTGGTGCACTTTACATTAATATTATTAAATTCACATATCTCTACACTGGGATTTTTCTTTTTTTTTTTCTTTTACTTTAAGTCATGGGGTATATGTGCAGATCTTGTATACCTATGTAACATTGTTACATAGGTGTACACATGCCATGGTGGTTTGCTGCATCTATCCACCTGTCAACTACATTAGGTATTTCTCCTAATGTTATCCCTCCCCAATCCCCCCACCTGCTGCTATCCTTCCCCTAGCTCCCCCACCACCCTCCAGCAAGCCTCAGTGTGTAATGTTCCCCTCCCTGTGTCCATGTGTTCTCATTGTTCAACACCCACTTATGAGTGAGTATTTGGTTTTCTGTTATTGTGTCAGTTTGCTGAGAATGATGGTTTCCAGATTCATCCATGTCCATGCAAAGGACATGAACTCCTCCCTTTTTTATGGCTGCATAGTATTCCATGGTGTATATGTGCCACCTTTTCTTTATCCACTCTATCTTTGATGGACATTTGGGTTGGTTCCAAGTCTTTGCTATTTTAAACAATACCACAATGAACATATGTATGCATGTGTCTTTATAATAGATCAATCTATAATCCTTTGGGTGTATACTCAGTAATGGGATTGCAGGGTCAAATGGTATTTCTGTTTCTAGATCCTTGAGGAATCACCATGCTACCTTCCACAGTGGTTGAACTAGTTTACACTCCCACCAACAGTGTAAAAGCGTTCCTATTTCTCCACATCCTGTCTAGCATCTGTTGTCTCCAGATTATTTAATGATTGCCATTCTAACTGGCATGAGATGATATCTCAATGTGGTTTTGATTTGCGTTTCTCTCATGACTGGTTGTTTGTTGGCCACATAAGTGTCTTCTTTTGAAAAGTGTCTGTTCATGTCTTTTGCCCACTTTTTGATGGGATTGTTTGTTTTTTTCTTGTAAATTTGTTTTAGTTCTTTGTAGATTCTAGATATTAGCCCTTTGTCAGATGGGTAGATTGCAAAAGTTTTTTCCCATTCTCTTGGTTGCCAGTTCACTCTAATGATTGTTTCTTTTGCTGTGCAGAAGCTCTTAAGTTTAATTAGATCCCATTTGTCAATTTTGGGTTTTGTTGCCATTGCTGTCAGTGTTTTAGTCAGGAAGTCCTGGCCTATGCCCATGTCCTGAATGGTTTTGCCTAGGTTTTCTTCTAGGGTTTTTATGGTGTTGGGTCTTATGTTTAAATCTTTAATCCATCTGGAGTTAATTTTCATGTAAGGTATAAGGAAGGGGTCCAGTTTTAGCTTTCTACATATGGCTAGCCAGTTTTTCCAACACCATTTATTAAACAAGGAATCCTTTCCCCATTGCTTGTTTTTGTCAGGTTTGTCAAAGATCAGATGGTTGTAGATGTGTGGTATTACTTCCGAGGCCTCTGTTCTGTTCTATTGGTTTATATCTCTGTTTTGGTACCAGTAACTGAGTTACATTTGGAGCAGAAATAACACTGTTCAGGAATATGATGTATGACATTGGCTAGAAAGGACATTTTTAAGAAACATATATCCTCATTTCATTAAAAAAAATCTTTCAGAACATTTGATGTTTCCTTCACATGTGCTTATATAATTTTAAAACTTGTTTCTAAATCGTTTTATATTTTGTCACACTGATGTAAATGGGATTTTTTTCCATCTTTTTTGCATTTTTTTTTTCATGACAGGGTCTCACTTTGTCACCCAGCTTGGAGTGCAGTAGTGCAGTCACAGCTCACTGTACCCTTAGCCTCCCTGGCTCATGTGATTCTCCCACCTCAGCCTCTCAAGTAGCTGGGAGTACGGGCACACACCACCATGCCTGGCTAATTTTTATATGTTTTGTAGAGACAGGGTTTCGCCATATTGCTCAGGCTCTGGTGTTGAACTCCTGGGCTCAAGCAATCCACATGCTTTGGCCTCCCAAAGTGCTGGGATTCTAGGCATGAGCCACTGTGCCTGGCGCTCCACTTTATTTTTGTACTTATTATTATTGGTGTGTAGGAAAGTTCTATATGTTTAGTTATTTCATAGCCATTTAAAGCCCTAGTTCAGATTTTTTTTTCTTTTATTTCCCTGTTATTTGTGCAGGAGATATATTTGTGCTTACAGTGAAAGATGACATTTTTCAAAGATGTCCACAATAGCGCCTCCCATCACAAATGCTCTTCTAAATGTGACCCTGCCACTCTTCCACCAAGAGTCATCTTCCATTGAATCTGGGCCTAGTGACTCACTTGTAGCCAAGAGAATGCAGCAGCAGGGTTGCTGTGTGACATCTGAGGCTATTCATCTCCTGCCTAGTTCTCTAGAACACTCCCTCTCTGGGTATTCCCTTTTGGAAGTGCTCCTCAGAATGCAGATGACATGCTGTGAGAGGCCCAAGCCACGTGGAGAGGCTTCATGTAGGTGCTGTAGTTTATTTGCATCTGGTGTTCTAGTTGTCCTTGCTAGATGTGGCACCAACATGCGAGTCTTCTTTAAGCCTCTAGATGATCCCAACCCCAGTCGTGAGCTTTCTTCCTAGCTGAGGCCCCAAACCTTGAGGGGAAGACAGGCCATTTCCACTGTGTCCTGGCTAAATTCCTGATGCTCTGAATCTATGAATAGCTTGGAGTAGTTTACACAGCAGTAAGTAAATGGAACACTTATAAATCAGTGCAAAGAATAAGGAGTCATAATACCTCTGCCATCGGTTACCCTTAAGAACTTCATCATATCCAGTAAGCTTTCTTGGGCTCAAGTTTCCTTATCTGTAAAGGAATACAGTGTTATTTGACCTTCCAAAACCAGAGAGAATTGGTGAGAATCAAGGAGAAAATAATATGAAAGCACTTTGTGAAAATGGATGTGAAATAAATAAATAAGAAGAGCTGCATAAACATAAAGACTCTCTTTTGAGTCAATTATATGCATATTTTTCTAAATCAAATAGGCTTAATAATTCCCTAGGTAGAGCTGGCCCCACGCTGCAGGAAAAGTGATCCTGGCCCCTCGGAACATAACCTGTATTTCTAAAACATGAAAAGAACTCTCTGCTCTTGATAAATGACTGAAATTCCTTCTGAGAAAGGCAAGATTTGTGTGGTTCCATTCAGAATTGAAAAATCCAGATATCTCAGACATGACCTTAAGTAAAACTAAAACTGCTAGAGAGTATCTCACCGTTGTTGAGGTTTTTCTTTACAATCTAAGGTCACCACATTAAAAATAATTGAAACCACTTGTTGAGACAGCTGCTTACTGTGTTACTCCAAGGCAAACCCAGGCATTGGCCAAAATGGCTTAAGTCTCCAATGTGAAATGCCAGAACCATTAGTGATCAAGCCAAGCTCACCAATTTCCATGCAACCCAAGTAAATCAGAGTTAGATAAGAAAGTGTTTGACCTCTGCAAGGGCACTAAGAGAGATCTGCCTCTCAGTATTTCCACTCCGTTTTCATGTGAGTCTAAGAAAGAAAAGTGTTGATGCAGAAAGTATAAAAATTTGAGCATCCTGATTTATGTCTAGGCTGTTCTCAAACCTAATCCCTGCTCACTCTCTTTTTGACACTATTAATTCTCCTGTATCTAAAACAATTTGAGCATCCCTTTCAGTTGTCTGTCTGTTTTCTTTAAGAACTTTATAGCTGCAAGTAGCCAAGTGAACAGGATTTAGTGCCTAAAGACAGTATGATCTACTTACTGGAAAGAACTCAAATCTTATTATGCACAGTTAACAGCATTAACTTCATCTATCTACTTTCAGAAACACAGAAATGGAGTAAACAAGGATAATGATATTTATTTCCTCATGTTATTATGAGGATTAAATGGTCTTTCATGTCTGGGGGAACAAAGTCATGTTAACATCTTTATCCCAATTTCACTGGCTCAGATCCTCTTCAAACATTGCTGCCGAACATCCCAACACCCTCCTTCCTCTTTCCCCACTCCCTCTAGGTATTTCTGGAATGTCCCATGTGTTTTCACACATGCCCACGTGAGGGTCTCAGCCCTTATAAAATTTGCAGTAAAAGAGTTCCTTCAACCTTTGCCTTCAACCCTTTAGCCGATAGGCTTCATGCTGGAGATTAGACATAATTTTCTCTATAATCCTATTTTTTTCTCCCTCCCAATATACATTTCTGTTCAAATTTATAACTTAACTACCTCTTACTTGTATGCAAATAAACTCACAAAATAGACTCGGGAATCACCATATCTTCCAGTTCCTAAGAGGTAATACCTAGACCCTGAATTCTGATTTGGGCTGACTAGGGCACCTGATACATAAGAATCTCTCCATTACAAAATCTAATTTTACCTTCAAAGAGGCTCAGTGGTTTATCCAAATTCACAGAGTCAGGACTCCAACTCAGGTCTTGTGACACCATAGAACCTCTTCTGTATGCAACAGTTGGAGTTAGACCCTGGAGCTAGATTGCCATCTTCAAAGCTGGGATCAGTGCTTTCTCATCATTGATATTGGACCAAGTCTACTCAGAGACAGAAGACTCAAAGTCTATTTTGTGGCTTAGCCTGGTTGTTTCCCTCCATGATTCAGACCTATAAAGATCATTCTGCAAAATCTATGCTGCCTTCCTACTCAGTAGGAAAAATCACATCTTTATTTTTCACCCTTGGCAAATATGTGAGTGTGCTTTTCTTGAGTAAATAATAGTTATTTCTGTTTAATTTCTATTGTGTAATCAAAATTTCCATGTATGGGCTGAGTCACAGCTTAAATTAAACCTGCTTCATAGGATTTTGTATTCAACATTTTTTTCTTTTAAACTTTTTAAAATATCCTGGAATAATTCTTGGAGAATGTTTTCAGAGACAGCTAGGTAGTGCTGTCACACACATCCATACAGAAACATCCAGTGATTTTTAGTTTTTCTACCAAAGGACCAGCCTACTTGGCATCCAGATTCACATACAAGTGACATGCAGTTAGTGTTCATGGAAGTCAGCTGAGATAGACCAGCCAGCTTATTCCTATGAACCACCCCATGCAATTCAGAAAACCAATAAGTTGAAAATCAATATAGCGTTGATTTCCAGCCGAGAAACTTATAACTGTTTTTTGTGTAGTCTAAAGAGATCGGCTAAAATGATCCCTTCGAGCTCCTAATGAGGGAGGCTTGCAGGCCACAGCCAGACATTTTCTACCTCTTTGGAGGGGCCGGCCTACAGACTCAGAAAACTATCTGAAGCTCTTGACTTTGTCCTGTTGATTCTTGAAGAGGTAGGGAAGTCATAGTTACATTATTCTGTGTAAAAATAAAGGGGATTCAGTGAACGGAAACATCATATGACTATACATTTTAACCAAGATCGGCATTATTAGGTATGTTTGCTAGAAAATGCCTCCAAAAGAATCCCCTTCTGTTCTTCTTCATTGTCTTTGTTTAGATTTCACTTCACTTCTGTGTCTTTTTATACCTCTTGGGCAGGAATTTAAACCACATTGAAACTTGTATCAAAAACCATAACTACCAGACTGGCTTGCTAACCCTGAACCAAATAAATATTTATTTAAAGCATAGGCTAAATGAAGGAATTTGTTTTCCTTTCTTTCTTTTTAAAATTCTAATGAATAGGCTTGAAATGGAATGACCTTTTTTCCCCCTTATTTGAGAACACCACAAAGTGTTCTCAGAAATGAACTGAACAAAATTTATGATTTTTAAAATTCCAAAGTCTACAATCAAAGGGAGAGATTTGGGGTCACTACCTGGAAGATGTATTTAGTACCTGAGATGTTGGGCAGATGATTAAGCTTTTTGTAGCTATGTCTCATTTCTTACCCATCTTCCCCCTTAATTTCGGGAATTTGGTTATTGAAACTTGGGCCAACCCTTGTACTCTCCTGGTGCTGTCTGTGTTGGCACCCATGACTTGTGAAGTCTAGAAAGTCCTTGGAATGGGTAGGAAACCATTAGCCAATCAAATCATTGTTCTGTGCACTCCTATTAGTTCCTGAAACTTATAAAGCAGATTAGCTACTGCTCCAGCTTTCCAAAAGAGAGAGAGAGGACAAAAAAAAAAAGTCTGATTTTCAAAAGGTATTATAGATAAGCACTCTCTCTTAAGCTTAAGCTTGGGTTGTTTAAAATAATTACCGTAACACCTGTACTTTGCTTTCTCTGAGGAGACCTTAATTTCTGTACCAGGCAAAAATAAACCCGAAGACTACTTTGCACACTGAAATTTTCAGGAAAATGAGACCCTCAATTCAGCTTGACGTTTTCATTAGCACTTAAATGAATGATAGCCTAGCAGCTCACATTAGAGCCTTCTCCTCTCAACTAAATGAGACAGGTAATTACTCCCAGCACTTTGGAGGACAATTGTTCCTTGTCACCCCGTCTCTATACACCAAAAGTCCCGCTGTTATCACCTATGTTGATTTTAGCTCAATTTGTACTAGAGATAAAGATTTTAATTTTAAAGTTAAAAAAAGATTTTAATTTTAAAGTTCAATCTTTAAAGTTAAAGATTAACTTAATCTTTAGCACAACCTCATGAGGGAGGTTCTGTTACTTCTACTTCACACAAGAAGAAAGTAGAGGCATAGTGTTTTACATTCCCTGACTCTGTAGCTTCTGTGATGGCCTGATTTGTTTTGTTTACTACTGTTTTCTCAAAATCTGGCATGGTTGGCACATAATAGGCACTCAATAAATACTTGTAGACTGAAATATGCATGCATGCATGAATGAATAAATGCACAACAACCCCAAGGTCACCTAGCCAACTGGGACCTAGGCAGCTCTCTACCCCTGTCTGTGTTCTTGGTGACCACTGCACACAGATGATTCAGGTGGTTTGCCTGCACTGTGACCTCAGTCTACTCAGAAGAGGAAGACATGGCTACCTGCTCATTGTCATACTTTTGTGAAATCACCAACCAAGGCAGGACCAGATTTAGGATCCCCTAGGGTTGTCATAGCTACTTGTTTGGGTTTGATATGAACAATCTGGTGAAGGCAAAGAAGTAGGTTATATAATGGAATCTGATAGAACTCTTTTTTTTTTTTTTTTTTTTTTTTTATACAGAGTATCTCTCTGTCGCCAGGCTCGAATGTAGTGGCTTGATCTCTGCTCACTGCAACCTCCACCTCCTGGCTTCAGGCAATTCTCCTGCCTCAGCCTTCTGAGTAGCTGGGACTACAGGTGCCCACCACCACGCCCGGCTAATTTTTGTATTTCCAGTAGAGACGAGGTTTCACCATGTTGGCCAGGATGGTCTCCATCTCTTGACCTGGTGATCTGCTTGCCTCAGGCCTCCCAGAGTGCTGGGATTATAGGCATGAGCTGCCACACCCAGCCAAGGAATCTGATAGAACTCTTAACTGCCTAACACTTACCCTCTCTCTGCTCCAGTTCCATCATTGGAAAATAGAAATAATTATATTTACGTCATGAGGGGATTGTGAGGATTAAATTTTAAAATGTAGACAAAACACCTAGCATCAAAGTCTTGTACATAGTGGGCATTCAGTAATAGTTTATCTTTTCCTCCACCCATGGAACCTGAAGTTCTGTCCCCATTTTTGGATAGGCAACACAATGCTGTGCTCTCTTTTCAGGCACAGTAGAGAGGGAAAAAGCCTGAACAAGAAGATTCGCCCTAGGGCATAAAGGACAAAAATATACTCAATTTGTACTGACTTTTCTCCTGCAGGTAAAACATTGCCTTGCAGATATTTCAATGTGTGCATTAAATACTCAGATAATTCTGGCATTTGTGGATATGGAATAAATGCCAAATTGACTGAGGTGTTGTGGCTGCTGAAACAAAGCCTAAGTAAATAGTATGAAACACTGTAGGTAATGTGTAGCTGTCGTGAGGTTAGGGAAGGCAGGCTTTTCAGAATCTTTATTAAGAGAAGGAGGGATTAGAATTAAGCAATACTAAGGACTCAGATTTTAAGAAAATTTGTTTTTAAAAACATGTACCTATGAAGCTGGAAGTATCTTTTACAGAAAAAAAGGAGTGGCTTCCAAAATGGGATTGAAATGCCTTTCGGTGTTTTCCTTGAATGCAACATCAGATCTTTTTTGGGACTGAAGAGGAAGGGAGGCATTGGGGAAAGAAGCAAAGTGGGGATCAGTGAGGCAAGCCTTAGGAAGCTCACTGGAAGAGTGGAGGCAACTGTGTCGCTGCCTCTTCACCCCAGCTGAGACTTACAGTGGAAAGTATTTTTGAAAATAAGCTTTAATTTAAAAAAAGAAAGAAGGAAGGAAGGGAAGGAGTGGGGGAGGAAGGAGGGAAGGAAGGGAATAAGGAGGGAAACAAGGAAGGGAGGAAGGAGGGAAAGAAGGAAGAAGGAAGGAAGGAAAGTAGGAAGGAATGAGGGAGGGAAGGAAGGAAGGAAATGAAGGAAAGAAGGAAAGGAGGGAGGGAGGGAAGGAAGGAAGGAGGGAAGGAAGGAAGGAAGGAAGGGAGGGAGGGAGGGAGAGAGAAGGGAATGAAAGGAAGGAAATAAATGCCTGTTAAAGCACCTGCAGAGGAGTCCTGAGAGCCTGAGCTCAGAAGCTGCCACTACTGCTTTTAGTGTGTTTTTATGCTACCAGCATGATGAAGTACATTCAGAAGAAAATGTTACATCCCACACAGGACACTCAGCCAGAACTGAAGCGAAGTTCCCTAGACTGGGAAAGAAGCTCTCCCTCTTTTTCTTGTTTCCTTTCCTACTGTCACCCCAAAGTTTAGCACCATTGCTTCACTTCTGTAAAATGTCTTAGAGATTTGAACAACGGAAAGAAGGCCTTTAATAAGATGTTTCCCTTAAAACAAGGGGGTAATAAGGCCAGATTTAGGAATGGGAGTTTAAAGAGAAAGCAAATACGAAGTCCCATTTGTCTTCTCTCTTTCTGCCTCCTGCAGGGCCATAGTGAGTGGCCATATGAGGACGGATGTTGGCTGTGTTTGTATCTCATTTCCATGGCTAATTCACATGTCTTCCTTTTGCCTGTCATCTCGTTTTATTCTTGTCTTTATCTTCCTATTCCTGCTTCTTTAATTTCCATTTCATTGAATTCTATTCCCATCTTCTCTCCTTCCTTTTTTCTCTTACTAATATGTTCATACAAGAATTTCTGAGAATGACAGGTTTAGAGATACCCCGTCTTCACCCTGCCAATGTTAAATGCAAGAGATTTTTATTTTAAAGTTTATTTAAAAGAATATTTCTCCGAAAACTTTTCTTAAAAACTGGAATGCTTGGCCAGGCACGGTGGCTCATGCCTGTAATCCCAGCACTTTGGGAGGCTGAGGTGGGCGGATCACGAGGTCAAGAGATCAAGACCATCCTGGCCAACATGGTGAAACCCCGTCTCTACTAAAAAAATACAAAAATTAGCTGGGCATGGTGGCGCGTGCCTGTAGTCCCAGCTACTTGGGAGGCTGAGGCAGGAGAATTGCTTGAAACCAGAAGTGGAGGTTGCAGTGAGCCGAGATCGCGCCACTGCACTCCAGCCTGGCACCTGGCGACAGAGCGAGACTCTGTCTCAGAAAAACAAAACAAAACAAAACAAAACAAAACTGGAATGCTGTTTGAGATAATTTGATACAGATTAGGGTGTAGCAAAATCAGAGCTGTGTTTCTGAGGCAGGAGAATAGGGCCTGGAGGCAGGGAACCTAAGGACTTCCTAGATCTAAATCAAATGGAAACACATCAGCTATGACAGGAAATATCCTCTTCATTTACATAAGGCATACACCAAATAAATGACTTTGCAACTTCACTCTAACCTCTTCATTTACACAGGACATGTACCAAGTAACCAATGGAAGCCTCTAGAAGGTATTTAAACCCCAGAAAATTCTGTAACTGGGCTCTTGAGCCCCTATGCTCAGGCCTGCTCCCACCCTGTGGAGTGTACTTTCAGTTTTAATAAATCTCTGCTTTTGTTGCTTTATTCTTTCCTTCCTTTGTTGGTGTGTTTTTGTCCAATTCTTTGTTCAAAACGCCAAGAACCTGGGCACCCTCCACCGGTAACACTTCCCAGCACTGAAGATCTTGGTAGATCCTAGGCAAAGTAAAATATGTTTGCCTTTAGTTAGAATAACCTACCATAATAACTCGAGAGAATATTGTGGTATAATTTATAAGTGACCTAACATGTTTTCTGTGTGGACGATAGCAGCTAAATTATGAACCCCCAACCTTCATAATATGATTATCAACCTTAATAAGAATTCTAAGTGTAACTTTGTACTTATTGACCAACCTCTTCTGGTCCCCTCTCTCTCCTACCCTCCCCAGTCTCTGGTAGCCACTGTTCTACTTTCTCCTTCCATGAAATAAACTTTTTTAGATTCTACATATGAGTGAGATTATTTGATGTTTGTTTTTCTGTACCTGGCTTATTTCATTTCACATACTGTCCTCCAGGTTCATCCTGAATATACCATTCACCTGTCAATGGGTATTTAGGTTACAGTTAGAAAGGAAGAGTTAGTTCTAGTGTTCTAGTACACAGAAGGGTGACTATAGCAAAGAACAATGTAGTATATATTTCAAGAGAGCTAGAAGAGGTTTTCAATGTTATCTCCACTAAGAAATGATAAATGTTTAGGGTAAGAGATATGATTATTACCCTGATTTCATCATTAAACAACGTATACATGCATTGAAACAACACACTGTATCCCATAAATATGTCTAATTATTATGTGTCAATTGAAAAATAAACATTAATTTCAAAAGAAACAGTTCTAAAGATCTTTCTGTTATTCCTGTCTCAGTCCTGGGTATCTAAAATCAACTTTGAATTATTCATTCATGGTTAATCCAACACTTCCTATTATCCAGCACTCACTTCCTTCTATAACATACTTAGGAAGTGACAATGATGCAAAATTCATAACATGGTCAATGTAATATAATTACAGGTCTAATATTAATTATTTTATAGTCAGAGTAACTATCTTTAGGAATCGTACCCTTTTCCCTTATCTAATAACCTTTTTGGCTTCTTTCTTCTACCCATCCTGACTTGTTCATTTATTTCGTAAACATCAAATGCAACGATATCTAGGCATTTAATGTTTATGGAATAAATGAATGAATAAATGCCTACAACAGCTACATGTTGGGCATTAGAAACACAGTAAGTGAACACATCGACATGGCTAGGCCATCCCAGAGCTTAACATTTATTTTTCTTTGAGTACCTTGGTTTTCACCAGCCCTCAATGACTACAATGAAAAAAAAAAAAGCTAATTTCTTGACTTGAATATTGATACTTTCAAACATAGCAATGCTAGACTCCCCAGTTTAAAAAAAAAATCCTTTTTGAAGGCTGAAACAGTTTAGTTTAGTTCTTGAGAGTATATCTTGAAATCAACAATTTACCAAGCATTATAAAGTACCTATAGAGTGAATCATTGAATGTAAGATATTCTGCAAATAAAACCCAGATGCAATCTTTGAGGACTATATAGAGATATACACATTTTCACTTTTTTCTACTTTTGAGGTTTTTTTTTAAAAAATAGAGGTATAATTTACATATAATAAAACTGGTATATGTTAAATTTTCAGTTTAGTGAATTTTGGCAAATACATGCAGTTATGACACCTACAGTTCTGTTAAGATATATAATGCTTCCATTATCCCAGAAAGTTTCCTTCCCTCCTCCAGTCAATTCTTTCCTTTCCCCAATACCAAAGAACCATCACTTTTCTAATTTCTCTCACTGTGGATTAGGTATGCTTGTTCTTGGTCTTCACATAAATGGAATCAGATAGTATGTACTTTCTGGGTTTTTTCCCTCTAAATATTTTTGAGATTCATCAATAATATTGAGTGTATTTTATTCTATTTGTTTTGAGTGGGTGTGACATGGTGTCCCAGTGTAGTTTGTACTTTATTTAATGATTTTGAGCACCTTTGCATGTTCTTATTTGCTATTTGCATATCTTCTTTTGTGTAGTATCTGGCCAGACTTTTATCTTTTACAAATGGATATATGGGTTGGGCCTGGTGGTTCATGCCTGTAACCCCAACACTTTGGAAGGCCCAGGTGGGAGGATTGCTTAGAGCCAGGAATTTGAGACAAGCTTGAGCAATCAGGAGTCTGTATCTACCAGAATAAATAAATGAATAGGTAACCGGTCATGCACCTATACTTGGGAGACTAAGGTGGGAGGATCACTTGAGCCCAGAAATTTGAGGCTGCAGTGAGCTGTGATGCCACTGCATTCCAGCATAGGCAACAGAGAGAGCCTGTCTTCTTAAAAAAAAAAAAAAACAAGAACAAAAATAACTCCAATGGATTTATTTATGTTTTTATTGACTTTATTAATACTTTATATATTATAGATACAAACCCTAAATTGGAAATATTTATGAAAATAGTTTCTCCCAGTCTGTGTCTATGGCTTTTTCTCATGTGTTCTCCCAAATCTGTTGCCCTATCCTACCTATTTCCATGATTTACTACCAATTAGCTTAGACTTTTGAAATAGAAAAGCCAAAAATTCAGTATTTCTTTTTTTAAATTGTTGTAGCCTCTCTTCCTCCCTTCCCTGAGGAAATAAATATGGGATGCCTTTGATAATTAAATAGAGGAAAACCCACAGGGTATAAAGAAATCAGAGGATAAAACTAAAAATGTTTTTCTGTTACACAGGGTTAAAAAAATTTTTTTAAATGAGGATGGAATTAATACACACAGCTGTAGGTGGAAAACCAGAGAGAGAGAGAGAGAGAGAGAGAGGGAGAGAGAGAGAGACAAAAGTGACAGGCATAAGAGGGGGAAAATGGAGCCAGCTGATGGAGAGGTGGGAGGAGATAAACCACAGAGACAGGAGGAAAGATTCACTTAGGAAAGATGTCTGGTACTTTACTGAGAGAGGTAGAAAAGGAAGAGATAAAATACAGAAATATGCTGAAAGAGAAAAGGAAATTTATGGGATGTCTATCACATGTCTTTGATCTGTGTAAAGTATAGGAGAAGTCACTGCAAAGACCAAGAGAAGCATTGATTGAGCTGGGAGTTTGAGGATCCTGGATGGCCGTGGGAAGTCTGCAGGAGATGAGGGAGGGTAAGGGCAGTGATTTCTAAGGTGACCCTTTGGTTCACTAGCCAGACATCTGCAATGGCTCCCTATCAGAGAAGGAGGGAGAAGGGGTTAGTGTAGATTTGAGTATTGAAAAGGTGGACACAGTAATAGGACAGGTGGGGAAATCTCAGATGTCAGAAGGACCACCACAGAAATGGAAGACATAAGTATATCCTGAGGAGGAAGGAATTCAGGATCAGAGGAGGGCAGATGGAATGGAAGAATATGGAGCTCCTGAAAACAGATATGTTAAATGGTGGTGGAATTGTCTGATTAGGGCTAACAATATGACTGAAGCACCATTTCCTTTTCTATAGGAATATTCTAATCTAAGGTTGTGGACATCTTAACTATTAGAAGAAGGATTAGAAATCCATTGTTGGAACTGTGCCAGAGAAGTTGTTCTAGAGTCCTGTGAACTCCAAGTTTCTCTATATTCTCTCATACGTAGGTCCAGCAATTTTACAAAATTCAATCAACTGTGCTTTCTTGAAAGTGATTCCTTCCTACTGATAAGCTAGTTCCTCTCCTTTTGAAAAATACTTTCTCAATGGTAACTGTTTTACATTTGGCATGGCTGAGCTTGCATATTACATTTACTTTCTCCTAGAAGCACAATTCTATATATTCTGTAGAAGATAAGACGCCAAAAAATAGAGGAAGAAAGGAAGAGAGAAACCAAGACATCTGGCACCCCGAAGGGGCTCTGGAGGAACAACATATCCCGTATGAGCTACCAACCAGAGTACTGAGAAGTCTCATTTCTAAACTTTGGTCTCTTTCATATTCCTCATGTCTTCATGTCTTAAACTAAAATTTACCGGTAGTCACTAAGCAAATTTCATCATTTGAAATTTGATGCAGATTCTAATTTTCCCTCAAGTTTGCTATAAATACACTCAATTATTCTGCCAAAACACAGTCTCTTGTGGAGATAAATTTAAGAAGAAAGAGAAAGGAGGAAATTGAACTGACTCTGGCTTTGGCTTGATTTGCAGGAGACCTCTGAATCTAATCATTCTTTAATACTAGTTGTGTCAATTCACTACAGAAAGTTAATAGTTTGACATAATAGCTATAACCCAATTGATTACTTGGCTAAATATTTCCACACCTCAGTCAATGGCTATTGCCACATTTTCCATCCTATTTTCCGTTTGGCCTAGGACAAGTGGCTTGTTATTTGTATCCAATTTTAGACATTTAGAATCCTTCTGGAGTCCATTATTATCGTCTATTATTATCTATCTATTTTCTATTATTGTCCTCTAGAGTCTATTATTATCTCTCCAGTTTCAATTATTCTTCCGTTAAATTGTTTCAGGCCAATAGGCAAGTCTTCTAATCTCTGGGGAAGGGCATGCTTTTGTAACCTAATTCAGGACTCAGTAAATTGTACTGTTCAATTTAATAACGTTGTAGGGAAATGCGTGGTATAAAAAGCACTGCCCTCGGGGCTGTAAGCATCTAGTTGGGACAGGATGCGTGTGACAAAACAGCTAACACAGTAGGTTATTAAGTGCCTAATAGAAGTACTTGACAATATGTGCTGTAAGAATTCAGGAGCAGGAGAAATCAGTGTAGGCCGGAACACTAAGGAAAAATTTTGTGAGAGAATAGAGACTGGAGGATAAATATGATACCAAGAGGAAGATAAAAGTGGGGAGGGCAGGCCAGGTTGAAGGCATGGTACAAGTGAGGCACTGAGGCTGAAGGGCTCATGGGTACTTGGGAAATGACAGTTAGAAGAGAATGGTTAGAGAGCAAGCTTTCGGTTCAGAAATGGGAGCTAAGTTTGGAAACCTAGGGTGGAATAAACAGTGGCAAATCTTGAATATAACTGGTCCCAGGAACTTGGAATTTGTTGTGTGGGATGTAGGAGGCTATGTTTAAGCAAGAGAGAAACAAGATAAATTTAAACCTAGTTTCTATTTGGTTCTCTATAGAAAAGGGATTGCTGTTAGCTTCTGTCTTCCATATGTTAAAATTTTAATTTACTAGATGCCAATTATTAAATTATGTTCTTCTCTTCATGGAACTAGATGCATCTGTGAATCCATCTCCCATTCTTTTAAAGGTACATTCACCTGCACTTTTCCATATATTGTAACCACAATTCATTTCCTTGAAAAAACACTATAGCCTTTTTTTTGTTGTTGAAGTTCAGGTAAGAATATCTGACTCAACTGTCAGTGATTAAGCTGGTTCAACAAAGTCAGTGTCGGTGAAGCATGAACCATGGACTCCTAATGTTCCACATTTAGTTTTCCTTCATTATTTTCCTATAGAAAACATGTTTAGATTTAACAAACTTTATCAGAACAGGACAAGTCAGTTTTCTTTTGGTGCTATAAAATGTCTTTCAGAGAGATGATACTAGGAAAACTCAGATGGCGCTATTGAGAACTGCTTGTGTCTCAGAAGTGGTTGAAAACTGTCTGACAGTGATTATTGATAGGAAGAAGCAGGGCAGTGAAAACAACCACATACACTCTTTGGGACCTGCTATTTTTCTGAATGACTTCACACTGGGAGTCTTAGAGATAAGCAACCACTTGGTCTCAGCTAGAGAAAGATTTCCTTTTATTTTGACCAGTCCTATGCAAACCAGGTCACTGCATGTTGTATTCATGGCTTCACAAAGCCCTGCTTTCATTCTGATTGGAGGCTGATCTCTATTCAGGACCTTTGTTATTGATGGCCACCAAATAAAAGGAAAGGGATCTGATGTTGGCGGGGCCAGGATGGGCAGAACTGTGAAGTGGAAGCTTCTTAGTCCCAAAATGGGGCATTCATATGGCCCAGGCAGTGCCCCCTGCTTCCTTGTTTCCTAGTTTCCCCTAGCTTTAGATCCCTGAAAAATGTTAATCCTGCTGTGTTAGTCAGGGTGTGACCCACTTGTGTAATCTTATGGGATTGAATCTCCGGGATTTAAAATACTATGCTATGTAACAGAGGCAGTATATTTGAATAGTTGGCCTTTTGTTGCAGGAAAAATTGTATTATACTAGGAGCCACCTTTTTGCATATATCATTTGTTTGTCTCTAGAATTTTAGAGTTGACTGGACTTTTACAGATTATTTAATTCAGTCATCCCATTTTACAAATGAGGAAATTAAGGTTCAGAGATAGCAACCAATATGGTGACCAGCCAATTATGCTAGTTTGCCCTGGGCTAAGTAAGAGGTTTCCTGGGTTGCAGAACTTTTCAATGCTACAACTGAGAAAGTCCCAGGCAACTGGGAATACGTTTGTCATCCCAGCAACCAATTACCTAACTCAAAGTTTCATAATCGTTACTGACACATTATAGACTAAAACACATGCTGACTTCCAGGACAAAGCCTTTCTTAGGGCAGCATAATACAATCAAAATATTTTCTCATTCATGAGCCACATATTAAGACTCCAGAATACTATAATGGTCAGGTCAACTTTATGTTCTAGATATTTATGAAAGTTTTCACTGACTTCTGATTTAGGCCATCTTATCCCTAAGAACTCAGTATTAGTACATACATTTTTAACCTAATTTAAATTTAATAAGGATATTTCTGTCTTTATTGAATGGAGAAAAAAAATCAATGCAGCGTATTAAGGAAAGCCAAAGAGAGCATTTATTTTGGATCTTACTTAGGACCATAGTTACTAGATCTCAAACATGTGAGGCTTTGGTTAAAGGCAACAGACAATGGATTTCTGTATTAATAAAAATTGGGACAATAAACCTAAACACTGTTATTAACGATTCTTTCAGCTCAAAATTCTGTTTTAACTATAAAGCAATGAAGTCAATTGATACATGTAGCTTTCAAATTGCCTCATCACTTTACAGATACAACCTGGGCAAAATTTTGTGACTCCTTGTGAAAAGGGTGAAATGCTTAAAAACCCAGGTTGATAAAAATTGCTGAACTAATCCTAAGACAAACCTTCTTTTATCTACTTCTTAAATATTGGTGATTCACTGGATTCCTCTTGATCATGGTTTTCTTCATATGCTATACCCTATTTGGGGACAAACTTGACCATGAGTTCAACTCTGTTTATAACAGGGTCAGCCAATGTGCTGCCTGCCTGCCACTGTACCTCTGGCCTAGGCCCATGGCATGTATTGCTGATTTGTCCTGGCACCCATTCCTGCCCATCCTTGACTTAGCCTCACAGTCCTTCTGAACATGCGCCTTCAATATGACACTACAAACTGATCCAAATTGGCACGAAAGATGAAATCTATTCTTGGACCTGCAATTAATTAATCATAGACCCAGATTAAACCCAAATTTAGGTATGTAATCCTGGCCTCCTCCAAGCTGCCTATCTGAATGTCTGAACTCCATGTGCCATCTCTATGTGGATGACTTAGGGGTACCTCCATTTCAACATGTTCAAAAGTAAACTCCTCTTTTTTTTTTTTTTTTTTGAGACAGAGTCTCACTCCGTCACCAGGCGCCAGGCTGGAGTGCAGTGGCGTGACCTCGGCTCACTGCAACCTCCGCCTCCCGGGTTCAAGCAATTCTCCTGCCTCAGCCTCCCGAGTAGCTGGGACTACAGGTGTGCGCCACCACGCCCAGCTAATTTTTTTGTATTTTTAGTAGAGACGGGGTTTCACCATGTTGGCCAGGATGGTTTCGATCTCTTGACCTCGTGATCCACCCACCTCAGCTTCCCAAAGTGCTGGGATTACAGGCGTGAGCGTAAACTCATCTT